>JBBMKD010000013.1:7609377-7621564 GCA_037834095.1 Argya squamiceps | reverse complement strand
CGCGGGCTGGCTTCACCCCGGGGCTGGGGGCGGCGGGGGGGCCGGGGGCAGCTGGCGGGGCCGCGGCCGCTCCTGGCTGCTCCCGCCTCTCGCCCCGGCAGCGCTTTAGGGGGGGCTCAGGCCGGATCCTGCCCATTCTATACGTTAATGCTCTTTTCTCTCCGGCTGCAGGGAAGCAGGCCAGCGGATAATTACCCCTCACTGCAATCCGCAGAGCTGGCCTAATCCGAAAGCTCAAGTGCCCGTAAGTAAAACTTCAGGAAAAGTTATTGAAACTGACAAATACAGGGTGACAAATAATCAATAAAAGCCCAGTCCCACATCCTTTATTGTTTCCAGGCACTAACAGCAAGTAATGAAACCTCGGCGAGGACGGGGAAGGGAGCGGCAGGGACCGGGCACTGGCCTGGCTCCTGAAAACCCCCACTAAAAGAAGCCCAGGGAAGAACCGGGCAGCACAAGGGGGACGATCCTGTCCCCACGGGAGAGAGGAAAATGACACCCTCCCAGCACCCCAAGCCCTCCCTGCCTCCCGGTGGCGTGGCCTGACCGCTCCGGATGGGCGAGCCCGGGAGGTTCCTGCCCTACCGGGAACTTCTCCCCGACCCTGCGGGCAGGGACACCTCGGAGCCCGGTGCCACCCGGCAGCCTCGGGCCACGCACCTATTTCACGCACTCCCAAGGAAAAAAAAAACAAAAAAAAAAAAAAAAAAAAAAAAAAACCAAAAAAACCCAGGGTCTGTAATCTGCGTTCTGAAATCTATAACATCCCTGAACACCCAACGCGCTCCTGCTCATTAGCATGTCGGCCCTGGATTTTCCACGCCGCAGTTTCTAAAGTTTCAGCGAAGGACGCCGGGCAAGATAAATCCGTGCTGTCATTTCTCTCCCTTTCTGTCTCTCCAAATTAAGTTTTGATCTATCAGTTTAAACACTGGCCAGAAAGTTGATTCACTTTCTGTTAGGATTTCGGGTTAAAGCGGGGGCTCCTCCAGTGTCTTTAAGCTTTTGAGCTGTGTAAATGAACTGCAGTGTCACATAATCGATGGAGAAAACTCAGCTGTCACAGATACGAAAGCAGCCTCCTGCCACAGCAATAACGTGATTTGGCATTTCAAAGTTTGGAAACGTGCTGTCTGCGCGTCCGGGGCTCGGCGAGGAAGAGGGACGGGGGCGATGTTCCGGGGCGGGTGGGGGGACAGCCCCAGCCACGGTGGCCCCCGGCCTGGCCAGCCCCTCTTGCCGGCGCCCAGCACCGAGGCACCCGCTGCCGCTCCACTGCCGCTCCCTCCCTTCCCGACACACGCTGCGAAAGTTGTTTCCCAACTTTGGCGTTAGGGGAGGGTTGACCCAGAACAAATCTCAGTGTCTCGGTGGCCTTTCCAAAGCGGCCGTGCCCCCCCGCCCCGAGCCTGCGGGACGTGCCCATCTGGAGCACGCACCGTGAGAGCAACTGTGCCGCGTACAGCCACAGCGGCCATCAGTCACTAAAAGCCACACGCTTCAGTGGACCGGGGATAAAACGAAGTCCTGGTGACGCCTGGTTAAACCACTGACCCTCTTGCGAGGGCTCGAGAAGGGGGGAAGGCGGCCCCCTCCCCACAAAGCCGTCTTTGGGGGACAAGGCACGGGGCGATCCCCGCAGGGGCTGTGCCCCTCTCCCGGAGCTGGCAGCGCTGCCCAAAAGGGGACTCAGCGTAGCCTGTTCGGGGTGCCCCGCGGGGGGACGAGGGACAGGGAGGGTCCCAGGCAGAGCCCCCGGCCTGGCCATGCCCCTGGGTGGCAGCGGCAGCTCCCGTGGGCGCGGGGTTCCCACCGAAATTGTTATTTTCATATTGGCCTGGGTGGAAACACCAAGCCGTGGGCAGGGTGTGCTCCAAGCCGCGGGGTAAACACTGCCCTCGGCCCCCTGTCCCTACTGCACACCCCGAGTTACCCGCACACATGCGCAGGAAAACAACTCACACAGCATGTTCAGATGCTTTCTGGAAGGGGAAGGCTTTCGTTTCAAATTAGGAAGCTCTCCCAGATGAACGATAAACTCCGCTTTTGTCAGGCTATGGTACTTGATCGTATCTTTGTGGGTTTTGTCCTCACCAAAAAGGGCCCCGGAGGCTCAGTCAAGAAACGGGATTTCACATAGTTTGATTTGACATGAGGAAACTTTGCATTTGTTATATTCTAAGACTCTAAAGGGGAAAAATGAAACCTCTGTAGCTGAGACAAGAAGTGTGCCTAAATGCCACTGCGTTTCAATCCCCAATTGGATACAACTTAAGTCTTCTCTGGCTTACAGTAATATACTCACCAACCTTGAGGCTATCCAAAAGGAAGGATTTAATGAGGCCGAGTTTATACACTTATATAATTTAGGGGTTTCTCTGTAGCTGTAAAATGACAATTGGTACATGTGTAGTGCAAAAGAGCTGAAATCCCATCCAGGGACCAAGTTGGTTATTTCTGAAGGAGCTGTCATTTCCAGCAGGGGGGCACAATGAGAAGGCCAGGAGCAATGGAGCTCTGATCTCCACCAAGGAGAGATAACCACCTGATTAAAATGGGGCTCTTGTTCCCTCGTTACTCGATCGTCGTGTGAACTTACCTTATTTACAATTATAGGCAATGAGTGAGTCGTCCAGATTGTAATACACCTATAGCTTTGGGTTCACTCCTCCCTTTGTTATCAAGACCATCTCTTGGACAGATTTCTGGACCACTCAGCGTGTGAGCACAGAAACGCTCTTGAGGAGGGAGGGGACGTGCACGTTCCGAGCCCCGCAGTGCGAGCGCAGCGCCTTCACCCTCCCACCCGCCCCCGCCGGGAACCAGGCGGGAGGCCGGGCCCAGCAGAACCAGCCTGTGGAAATCAGGGTGTTTACAGCGCGCAGGCACGTGTGAACACCGCCAGAACGCAAAGTGACTCGGCATTAGGTGAAGGACTCTTCTGTACTGCACATCTGGTATTTGCTCGTTCTCCAGGTGAACCCAGGCAGGGCGGCTGTGGGAGGACACTCCCCTCTGGGGTCACTCTGGAGCCCAGGTGTGCACCAATGGCATCAGACAATGATTCACCTCTACGCTGAAATTTAATGCACTTTGTTCTCCATTTTAATATTAAATGCTGCCGTGTTTGCCAGATTATTATCCCACTATTGCTTGTGCATTTGTCTCTTATGTCTAGTGCCTGTCATTACACAAAGCGTTTTGAAGAGCTAATTTCAAAAGACAGAAAGTCTACACTTACTATAAAAGTCATTAAATTAGCATGACAAGCATAAAGTTCCTAGGTTATAATTTGGTTATAGATCTGAAATCTTCCCTGCTTTCTCTCTCCACTTGAAGGATGAAGGCTGAAGCGAGGCACCGACTCGAAGTTAGGACAATTGAGCTGTTTGGTGGAGAAACAGAGAAGAGATGTGGGCTCCAACACCACCTTTTTGGCAGAGCAGTGGGTGACAAGAAAGAGTTCTGATTTTGTCTCTCGTCTCCCAGCAGCCAGAGAAAGGTGTGATAAGATGGTCTGCTACTACAACAGGTGGGAGCAAAATAAAAAGAAAAAAAAATCCCGATGCTTTTCTCATCGGTTGAAACGTTGCTGGAATAGCAGGACGCGTGCCTTTTATATCCCGCTAAATGCTAAGATGGGAAGATGTGTTATAAAAGCAGCCATTGGCTGTTTCCCCTAAGGCTGCAACATCCCCTTCATTTTAATCGCTTCTTCGTTTCGGAAGAAAGCTGTGGAGAGGAGGGGGAGCGTTCCTTCCTTCCCCCAGCTCCCGGTGCATCTGCGGTGACGGGGGACTGCAGGAAGCCCCGGTGGTGCCAGGACCGGCAGCGTGGGAGCGCCCGCTCTGCCCGGCCGGGCATCCTCTCCCGTTGAAAACAACGAGAAAATTAGAGAAGGGACGGGGCAATTCAAACGCGGTGCTCACAGAAGAGGCTGCTCTAGTAGTTATTTAGTCTAAAAATCGGCTGTCAACTTTTTTTTTTTTTTTTTTTACCCCGCCAGGATCAGCGAGGTGCGTTTCTTTGCGCTGATTCGTTTGCTTTTAACCAGGCATGCTGCGAATTGTGGAAGCTTTCCATTTACCTTTTCTTCTTTAAGCGTTTTAATTATCATCACTGACCTGTTGGGCATACCTACAGTATCAATGTCCCTTTTACATCTCTGCCTTCCCTTTCTCTGCATGTTTCTGCTATTTAACACTTGCTACCTTTGCCATTAGAGTCCTAGAGTGACCCCCATGGGTATCTTTGAAAGAAAGACCCTCTGCATTCCAGCACTGCCTCCTTACCCAAGTAATAGCAAAGGGACCATTCAGACACATGGACCACACTGAAGCATTAATTAGGCTGATGAAATCCATAGAAATGTATGGATTCAGCATAATCGAGTTTCTTCTGCTGACTATAGTTAAGGAATACGTGAGCAGCTGGGAGAATAGAAAGTACTGTTAGGGTGAAGTCATGCATGTAATTGAGTATATTTAACATAACCATTTTAATGATCGGTGATTAAAAGTGCATCTACTTAAATTGTATACCTCTGCAATTTGTCCATATCAACTTTAGAGCACACACAAAGAAAAGGTCGTCATATAAATTTATAAACAAGATCCCTTCCTGGCTACACATGACTCGAGCTGGAATGATAACTCAGAAGCAGCGAGGGGGGAAAGGCCTTTTGCGAGAAAATAGCTACGCCAGTGCGATATTAATTAATCACTGGTTTGGCCCCCTTGCTCTCTTGTGCAGTCACAGTATTAGAAGTGCATAATAAGTGAGTTTTCTTTTCATCCGTAATTATTTATAACAATCAGATCACTCAGGAAAAAAAATCCCTGGGTTTCTTTCCCATATTAAAGGAGCATATTTACCCTCGCTTGGCAGTAGTGTGTGTGCATATACATATAATCAAATAAAATATTTGGCGCTTTTTTTTTTTTTTTTTTTTTTTAATCCGCAGAAACATTACCTGAGATCCAGCAAAGAAACAATAAATGATTAAACTTCTCCTGACGCTAAACTTGTACGCGGAGAGGTTAAGGACTGGAAATACGGACAGTGTTTGGGGGAGCCGTAGCTGATGGGCACGGCCGTGGTCTCCTCGCAGGAGACCCCTGAGAATGGGAAATTAGCAGTCGAAATCTGCTAGTGGGTTCTGGATCCCACAAAGCCCACGCGTTGGGAAGGCTGAGTGTCTCTCTCTCGCCTATTCAATCTGCCCAGGCTGGTTGCAGCGAATAAATAGAGTCATTGTGGAGCCCATACACAAACCGACCCAACTCCCTCCCCCATCCCTTCTCGCCCTCCCCCCGTCCCTTTATGCTTAAACGCGCACAAATCTGCGGCCGCTCTGCGCTGAGAGGAACCCAAACTTTTCTTCCCTTTACTGTACAGCGCCTGTGGGAAAGGTTTATCCACACGTATGGAATATGTACTTATGTGGTGGAGACGGGGGTTCACGCTGGGTGAGGGCAAACAGGAGCCCGCCAGGAGCGGGACCCATCGCGCCCTGGCCCCGCCGGGCGGGCGGGCGTCCCTCTCCCCGCGGAAGATAACGGTTCAAAGTAGCCAGATGCATTAAACAGCCACAAAAGGGGCCGAGAGGGATGGGGGGCGGGGGGGCGAAGGGGGGAGATTCGCTAAAGTTTCTGGTGGAAAACTTAAATGCTGCCGTCTCTCGCTCTCCCAGCATCGCTGCGAGGTGAAATCCATTTGGCCTCATCCCCTCCCAAGCGGCCGCAGCCCGGCGGGGCGGGCGGCAGCCCCGCGCACGGGGAACTTGCTCAGTGCGAGAGAATTTGCAACCTTGAAAGCATATTTTTCTTCCAGCTATGGTGGCACTTAGATGATAATGTAGGCAATGAAACTGGGGAGATTTATATCTTTTGGAAAGTAGGACGAGCCAGATGGTAATAGCGTCATTAACAAACAAACTTAGGATCTGCAAGTGAAGCTTGAAATTGGGAAAGAGATCTGGAGAACAAAAGGAGCTGCTGTTGAGGGGGGGGGGGGGAAAGAGTCCCTCTTCTGCCGGCCAAATCTAAGAGCACATTCTGGAGGGGCTGCTCCTGCCCAGCACTAGATAATAAACGACGGCTTTTTCCTCCCCTGTTGTGACTGAGAAAGGACAGAGAAAACTTTTGCAATAGGCAAATGTGGCATTTATTTATGTGTAACCCTTTGTAGTCTCAAGTGTCCCAAATGGGCCTTTAATTCAAATCCCTAGTTTGATACGGAGGGATCGCTTCTCCCAAGTTTATTTCAAAGAAACAAAGCGTCACTTGTGGAAGTTGAAGGGCCAAAAGTTCAGTAATTATTTTTTTTAATTAATAGTAACGAATAAATATTAAAGGTTAAACGTTATTTGCTGTGAGAGTGGAAACATCTGAGGGATTTATTGTGCCTTCGAGTCTTTTTTTTTTTTTCCTTTTTTTTTTCTTTTACCCCGTCAGAACCCGCTCACTCTTTGCTAGAATGCACCAACACAACAGGGGCGAGGGTCCCCGAGCAGGGCCGGGATGGGGACGTTCGGATGAGGGGAGCAGGGAGGGCTTCCCCCCTGCATCACCCTTCGGATTTGCCCTCCAAACCCACCCCGGGAGGTTCTCGATGTCCAGGGAAAAGGCCTTCAGCACAGATTTACCCAGCTGAGAGGCCATAAACACCAGAGACCCTCCAGCTCCAGGGCTTCAGCAGAATAGATGATCGGTGTGCCTCCTAAATTTTAACCAGTGTGTTCCCAAATGCCACAGAAATGTTTGGAGGTCTTTAGAAGATGCCCGTATCTCCCTTCCAAAGTTGATGGTTATTAGATGTTTAATGATTTAAAAGATGCCTGTTAACAGCCCCAAGTTGAGAGACATGGACCCATGCTCTAAAGTAAAAACCTAACGTGTTTTTTTTTTTTTCAATGTGCTGGAGATCTTTTAAAGCCCCGAGGACTTACCCTTAAGGCATTATTCAAAGAAAAAAAAAACCTGAGACTGGCGGTTCGTCACAGGCAATTGTAAAGGGTTTCAAAGGACCGATCAAACGAGTTGGAGAGTAATCTACATTAAAGTCCGGATGGCAGTGTTACAACATGCACCTGCAGGGTATTTGCTATCCGTGCCCCTTACAGAGCTACAAATCACCATTAAAGAAAGCTGCTTAAGCTTCCTCCGCGCTTCTAGAAAGACTTACTCGGGCTCCTTCACTTTGATATTTATACATCTTGTTATTGATAAGTGTGGGGCTGTTCAGCTCTCCCTTCCCCCTCCCGGACCGTCCCCGGGCACTTTTGCACCAGCCCCTCCCTGCCCCCACCCCTCGCACGGCTCTGGGAGGGTGTTAAGGCGCTCCGGCCCCACGAACGACACGCGTGGGCAATGGGGTTATCCCGCTCTCCCTGCGCTGTGCCGGCTCCGGGAAAAGTTTCGGTTTATTTTATTTCTGTAGTTCCCCCCAGGCTCTGTCGCCAAGGCGACCGGGGCAACCCAGGCAGCATCGGCACGCGGGATGTCCCGGCGGATTTTCTCACAGTTGCGGGAGGCGCAGACATGGAAATGAGCTCATTGCGGGGGAGTGGCGGCCGCCCGGGCCGCCCCCGGCCCGGCCCGGCCCGCTGGTCCCGGGGCTGCGGGACTCGCTCTTCTCTTGAAGGATTTGGGGGAAGTCGCGCAGTTTCATCCCTGGCCGCGCAGAGCCCCGGAGCGGACACAATTAACCCTTGGCACGCCGCGGGGCCGCTGCTGCCTGTCGGGAGAGCCCTGGAGACCCCAGCTCCCCCCTGCGCCCCCTCTGCTCCTGCACTCCCACGGGCAGCGTTCAGTGGGCTCGGGGCTCCCCCCGCCAGGTGATGTCAGCGGGGAAAAGTAAAGTTGTAAGACAAACAAACAAGCCAGGAAAGCTAGAGGGGGAAAAAGAAAATCAAGATTTTTCTACCCACTCGAGGCGAAAAAGCTCAAAGGTCAACAGGGATTCATCAACCGCTTCCCACGGCAGCAGACAGGGCGAGTCGCTCAGCTTGGAATTCTTTTGGGGGTAATTTTAGTGATCGGGTCTGTGTTTTCAGTACTTCCCTCGAGTGGCTTCTTGCAAAGGAACAAAAACCCCGCCCGTCGCAGGTGTGAGGCTGCGGTGCCCCCGGTGCCCCACGGAGGGCCCGGCTGAGCGGGAGGGATGCCGAGGCAGCACCGGGGGCCCGCACGGCTGTGACCTGGTGGCTCCTGCCGCTGGCAGCTGGGGCAGCACACCGGGAGGGTGCAGAAAGGGGCTTCGCCGCGCTAGTGGCACAAGAGGATTCTTCAGCTGATTTCTCAAAAATCAACTAATTAAAACCCCCCCACAAAAGTAAGGGACAATATCCCGAATTCGTCTACCTGCCCCACTTCTTGACACCCCTGGCAGCGATGGGCTGCGTGGAGGGCTGGCACCCATGGCGCTGCCCTGTCCCCTCGCTCCCCCCAGGCCCCCACGGGGTTTTCTGGCGCAGCAAAGCGCGCATTGTTGGGGCCGGGGGGAGCTGGGACGGGGCGGGGGCCCAGCAGCGATGCCAGCGCCCACCGCAAAAGTTTGTCAGATCAACTCCTCTCCGAGGAATTGTCCTCGGAGGGGAGGAGGGGAGCGGGACCCCGACTGGCCCATCCCAGGCAGGGCGCCTCCAGTGCAAGGAAAAACCCGCGCAGCTCCAAAAGAGCGGGGCGCTCCGCGGGGCACCGCGCAGCGGCGGGACCGGGCTGGGAGAGCGGATGCGCACTGGGGTCCGCCTCCCCCGCCAGAAATCACTCAATTTGTGCCTTGGAGCCCTGGCCCCGCAGCCGAGAAGGGCTCACTGCTGCTCTCAGGGGGCAGCGGCAGGGTTTGGGTCAGAGGGGCCGGACAAAGGGGGCCGAGGCAGGAGCATCCCAGGACAGAGGGTGGCACATGGCGGGGTCCGGCCCGCATCCCCCCGGATCTGACAGGCCCTGACACGTCTGCTGCCGTATAACGGCGAGCGCAACTTGCAGTCGCCTCTAAAGTATTGCAAAACAACCCCCCGGTTCGTTCGCAGGGCTGGCGAGAATGTGGCGAAGCGAGAATCCCAAGCCCCCCGGCCGCCCCCCGCCGGGCCGACACCCCCGGGCCGCAGCTGATGGGGGGGCCCGGGGCGAGAGAGGGGCCAGCGCGCCTTGGGCCAAGCGCTAATTTGGTGTGTACGCTTAAGGCGGCCATCTGAGGGCTGGATAGCAACCAGGGGAAAGGGGTGTATTCGCCACTGGAAGATTTAGGTTGTTGCTAGGATGTGAGAACAAAAAATCTTCAATAAGTCGGGGAGGGGGGAGGACGGGGCAGAGGGGGAGGAAGGGGGGTTACAAGGTTTGTCACAGGGAAAAGTGCAGACATCTGCTGGAACTTCCATATCTAAGCTGTTCATTTACAGGAGCCAACTTCTGAAATCTCCACAATTAGATCTGCATTGTTCTTTCTCAACAACACTGGCTAGAAAGAAAAGGTCTTCTCTGTCGGGGCCAATCCAACGAAGCGTTTGACGTTATTAAATAATAAAGCGATTGTGATTTACATTGTTGTTCAGAAAAAGGGCCAATTATCCACTGTTATGTTGCCATAAAGATCATATTAACTCGAATTAGTAATCAAACAATATGCTAGCGTTAAAAGTATAGAGAGGACAACGCGACTGGTCTTGTTGCATCCTCACTTTTTCTTGTAAAACCAGAAGCATAAATACACTTGAAAGAGGCGCAGAAACTTCATCCTTAACGGAGAAAAAGCGAAAGAAGTACCAGCGTTTGTGATTAATGGTCCTCTGTGTTGACTGTTTTCAATTAATTCAAAGCCACCCAAATCTCATATTGATTTTTCTGTTCACAAATTAATTCTTCTTTAGAATATCACGGGAACTGTTCCACGGTACTCCGAGAACCAGGGCGATTATTTTTACGTAAAGTCTTTTAGGATTTTGATTTTGGGGTGCTTTTTGTTTGTTTTTCATTTTGTTTTGGGTTTGGGATTTTTTTTTTCAGAGTAACGTTTTCTAAAGGCGCTTGAGTTCCAAGCAAAGACGAACCTCACCACCACCAAACCGCAAACCCAGCCGCATCCCTGCACTCCAGCAAATTTTCCTCTGCCATAATCAAATAATTATTTTTATTAAAGGAGTTATTAGGTTTATAACTCATTTGCCACTTAAATTTGTGCAACCAACCAAGGCGATCTAAATAGGTTTGAGTTGCCCCTTGGGTCCAGGATGTAAGCGGTAAGAAGGAGGATTAATTATGGGTGTGTGCAGCAGGAGGACACAAAGGCTGTCCGGTGGCGCGGGGAGCAGCGGCGGGGCGCAGCCCCTTCCCCGGGCGGGGCCGGGCACCCCGAGCCCCCGGCAGGGACCGAACCCCCCCGGCCAAACTCTGCTGCGTTTGTTACTGAGCTGCCACGGGGCCAGGGTTGGGAGCTACAACTTGTTGGCAGTAAATAAGGCACTGGCAGGTGATGATGCTCCAGCGCGTTTGAAACGTCCCGAACAAAGTGTAAACGAGACTTATTTTTCATACAGCACTATCGATATGATATGATATGATACGATATTATACGATATGATATGATGATATGATATAGGAGCATCGATCTCTAGTCTCCTGAGTAGACAAGGTCCATCCTTTGTCCGCGGGACGACAGGATCTGCCCCCTGGAGACGTGCCCCGAGCGCCCACCGGCACCCGCCCGGTGGTTCTAATATCATTTATTGCCAGCCCGTTTTGTTATCGGATGGGGGTGGGGGTGACTCGGAGCTCAGGTAATAACCGGGTAGCTGTCAGCTTCTCCCGTTTAGCACCACTCAGGCAAGAATGGCTCTGCCAAACTGTTCCAGGAGCTGACGCTATTTGTTATCACGGTTCGGGGAAAAAAAAAGAACATTCACAGTAACATGGGTTTCTATAAGCAAACGCCGAGCAATTTTCCTCAGCGCAATGCATCAGCAAGTATATCCAAAAGAGCTTAATCTACTTCTTGCAGGTTAGGTGCAAGAGGAATCAGCAAGGGCTGCTCCGGGATGCCATGAAAATCCCGGCTCATTGGCTTGGCCGCGATAGGACGAGGCACATCAAATCGAGGCGGAGAGGGACAGAATCAATCAGTCCTCCTGGCTGAGGAGTGAGCCCTCGCTCTGGAAATAATTTCGAATAAAACTTGTGTAACCAAGTGTAACCTAGCTTACTCTGAGCAGATCGTCGAGAGAGTAAAAAAAAAGTTTAAAAAAATTACGTAAATAAGCCAAGAAATAACAATCTGGACTGAATTAATAAGAGTGCAAAGTTTTTATCCACGTAAAAGGATAATATATTAAGCTAAAAAGGAGACAGGTTATCTCTAAACAGGATTAAAATGTGTTCGTGTATAGGATTAGACCATCTCATCCATTTAAAAACAGTATCTCTCCTCCTCCCCACAACATTTTATTATATATTAAAAAAAAAAAAAACCAAACCAAAAAACTTTCCCCGTTAGAAGCACTTGGGGTATGTGTTTTATTAATCGAGAGTCTTTTTTTTTTTTTTTTTTTGCAATCAAATGCAACTGATGGCCCTGAATAAGCCGCCTTGTTAGGAAACGGGCCATTTTTTAAAACCTGTGATCAAAACAGACCTGTCTTCAGAGAGAGCACAGCAGATTTAAATGTTGGTCAAAAGGAGTCACAACTGTTCATTAAAAGCAAACCCTAACTAGTGCTAATGTATAGCCATTTTGTGAGCTCAGGACTGTGGAAAGAGGCGAAAAAAAGTCTGAGAGTGTGAGCTGATGCCGTGCTGGCTGGCAGTGTGTGGTCTATTGTAGGGAATGTGCTTTTTCCACTGAACAGAGAGCCCCCCTCTTTTATTCCCCAGCTCTACTGCACCTGCACTGGATCAGGGAGCTACTGCCATTCACCACATCAACAGAGAAGACATCTCTGACAGCACTCAATTCATTACATTTCTTCCTGCTTTTCAAACCAACGCACAAAAAAAAAAAAAAAAAGTATTGCCAATCAGTGCCTGGGGGGCAGGGAAGAAATCTTACAATACTTTATATTCGCCGCTCATTTTGGATTTCATTAGTCAGAAAACTCACTTCTCAGCCAGTTACAACTTTTCTTTCTTTCTTTCTTTCTTTCTTTCTTTCTTTCTTTCTTTCTTTCTTTCTTTCTTTCTTTCTTTCTTTC
>JBBMKD010000013.1:7536074-7587150 GCA_037834095.1 Argya squamiceps | reverse complement strand
CGCGGGACGCGGGACACGCGGGGCCGCTCCCGGCGCCGTGTCCCCGGCTGCGGCCGAGTCGGAGGGAGCCGTGCCGCCCCTTTGTCCCCTCAGCCGGCCCTCGGCCGCTCCCGGTGGGGCTGGGCCCTCCCGCTGTCCGGCCTGCGGCCGGCAATTGTTTTTTCCCTTCTGCACCCGCCACTCCGTGCCTGGGGCTGGTGCGTGTGCAGGGCTGTTTACTTAGAGCATATTCCCATTGGCGTGGGGCATCTGGATGTGTGCGTACAGCCCATGGATGCATTTCCTGACACACCTAAGTAGCGGATGCCTTCGCTCACCTGCACGTCGGGGTTCCTGGGGAGCCTCACTGTCCCTTCTGTGCCTCTTCCCGTTGTGACATTACGCGTGTCAGTGCTGTGTATTCTCGTGGACAGTTACGGA
Organism: Argya squamiceps; assembly: GCA_037834095.1. Lineage (NCBI taxonomy): Eukaryota > Metazoa > Chordata > Aves > Passeriformes > Leiothrichidae > Argya > Argya squamiceps. The sequence goes on along the minus strand of JBBMKD010000013.1, from coordinate 7,586,730 downwards.
TAGTTTTGTGCATAGACCTTCTGGAGTAATTAATTAGTGAATACTTGCACCTTAAATTTGTGTGCAGTTCTCCCTGGATCAACGGTTATTTTGATCCATGTGGGTTTTATTTGTGTAAAATGAAAGGGTAGGAAGGGCACTCTGTTAAAGTATTTCTTAAATTATGGTTTATTTCTATTTCAGTCCTCAGATGCCACAGTTTCTCCTGTTCTCCTAGAATTTTGTCTGCGTGTGTGTGTCTGTACCTGTATCCCTCATATTTTAGATGCAGCCTTAAATAGAGAAAGTCCAGCGTGTTTTTCCATTGGCCATTGTTGAACAGATTCAACAAGTTGACTTTATCTTTCTGCTGTCACACAAGGACGCTGCCGTGGCTGGGATTGGGTGTGTGATCAGGTGTCCAGAGCCTTCTGCACAGGCCTGTCACAGAGAAACACCGTGAAAATGCACATCAGGAAGGAGATGCCTGATCCATCTCTTAAGCTTGAAAGTGCTTTTGTGGTAGCAGGCTAGGGAAATGAGAGGGTAGGTGAGAACACCCACTGAGATGAAGGAGCACCTCTTACCTCTGGAGCTATTGTTGGAGACTGCAGCCCTGGGGAGAGGCGCGGGTGGGCGAGAACACCCGCGGAGATGAATAAGGATTTCCAGCTCCTCAAAGCCCTTGTTCTAGGCTATGGCAAGGACTGCTCCTTTTTTTTTGGGAATAGCCCCTTGAGGTGAATGGACAATTCACCAACTCTAATAATCCTTTCTTTATAAAGATCCACTTCTACCTGCTCCATCATTCATATGCATATTTGGTTTGCCTTGAAGTTCGGTAATTGCAGAAGCACAGAATAATGAGGGTGCAGTTTCAGGGTACTCTCCTAAGCCAGTCTGTCTGGCCTGATGGCTGCTCCATTCTGTGCTGCTCCATCCCCAGCTCTGGGGTTTTTCTCCATCCTCCATTCCCCGTGCTGTGTTTGGGACTTGTCATGCCCGCCATCCAGATCTTTGAAGTCCGCTAAGACCATCTTTTTGAGATCTTGTTATTTTTTTTTAAGTAACGTTACCAGGGCGTGGGGTCAGTGGCAGCCGGTGGGTAATGTGGCTTAGGCTGACCTGGGAGTGTCTCTGTGCTAATGAAAATGTGGGTTTCTGTTACTTTCTTGCCCCCATGTCTACACACTGTTGCTTTTGCTTTCTTGTTGGATTAGTTTTCACCTGCATCAGATCCGTGGTGTTGATTTGTCCTGCTCTTGCACAATAGTTAGTGTTGGCAGAAGGAGTGGGAGTGTGGGAGAAGAGGAAAAGGCAAGATTGTCCCGTTCAGAAAAAGGGTGGATTCAGAGTGGTTTCTGTTGACTATGAAACCAAACTGTCACTTGTGTCAGTGTGACTGGAGGTGCACAGGTAATTAAATCATTGATGCCATCTTCCTTAATTTTTATGAAGCTGTCTTAAGCCTTTCAAGGTGTCCTGTTCATCATCATCATCATCATATATGATCTTAATTTTGGGGTGGGAAGAAGTCACCTGACATCCTTGCTGATGTTAGTGTCTAGTGAAACTCTGCCCTGGGATATGGCTTATTTGGTTTTTAGGGTTAGAAAGCATAACAATAACTTGTTTGCCTGGTTTTGCAATCATAGAATGAGTGAACCCTGAAAGTTCAGTTCACTTGACACTTAGCCTAGTGGTGCCTGCCAGCATCAAGCCTTTGTGAGAGCAGTTGAGCTTTGTCTGTAACACAAAGCTGGTGCTCAGGCTTTGGAGAGCTTTGTTTCTCCTCGAGTGTCTGAGTCAAAAGACTTGAACTCCCGAGGGCACAGAGACCAAACCCAGGTTCAGCTCTCTGGTGAGGAGCAGGGGGCACAAATGCTGGTGAGGGAAGGCTCCCACTCTGCCTGGCACATCTGGGGAAGGGGAATTTGAAGGGGCTGGGTGTTTCAGCTCCAGATAACTCTTCTCTTAACTGCTGTCTGGGTCACCAGGGGAAGGACCATACTTGTAAGGTGTATTGCTTGGGGAACTCTTAATTGCTAAGAATAATTGAGAAAGAAACTGTTTCCAAAACTATGTTGTCTCTTGATTTGCAGTCTTATGTTGTCACGTAGTAACTGTAGCAAGTCACTGCTGTAAAGAAATTATTTCTTATATTTTGGCAGTTTTTAATATATTTTACCTGGTGTCAGTGAGAAAAATCATATTATGCACCACAACTGTGGAAAGGGCTTCATAAGCACAGTGTGGAAAAGCTGGTTATTGAGCTTCACAAGCAGATAAGATTTCAATTGTGGATTCAGGTGTTACACTGTATGTTGTGCCACTGATAGAATTTCATACTTAGTATTTTTAAAATATTTACATTTATGTGAATACTCCAGCTAAGATGCATCTTTATGGAGGCAAGCAGTTACAGGGTTTTAAAAACTGTGTAAGGCCCTACTTTATCAAGAGTTAATGTGTAGAAAAGGAGCTGACAATAAAAGGGACACGTGAAAAACATTTAAATTGATAGAATTAATTCTCAGTGAGTGATGAAAGGATTTCTCACACATACTGTCCTAAGAGAGAAGAACAGAACTGACATATTTCTGTTGTGGTCTCGAAAGGGAAAATATTGCTTCTGGTGCTGTTGCTGTTTAACCCCCCTGCAAAGCACAGGAGCCCTGTGACTCTCCCCAGAGCCTGCAGCTCAGCATAGAGGGTCCTTTATGAGGGATCCTGAACAGAGCCAGGCCTGTGCTCTGCTCCCACAGCCTTCACTGGCAGCGCTGACCTTCAGAGAGCTGGGCACAAACGGTGCTTGTGGGCTGCTTGTGTTGTTAAGTAGCGAGCCACAGACTTTGTATGTGTTGGATGGTGATGAAAATGGGCTGCTGCAGCCTCCCACAGCCCCATCCATACTGTGGAAACTATTGCAAGCTCAGCGCTGAAAAACCTCAGAAAAACGAGTGGGTGTTGTGTACTAACCCTCATTAAAAGCACAATTGTCCCTGTTGGTGTGAGGAGTTTGCCCTTCCTGGTGTTCATCATTTGAAAAGCTGTAACATGGATGGGCGTGGAGTTTTGTGCAGTTTTGCTGTGATTCAGGTGTGTTTTAGCAGAAGCCAGGTCTGCCCTGGTGCTCACCAGGCCACAGAAGGCAGCCTGGGGTGGGTGGGAGCACAGCAGCTGCTTGTGCTGGGGCTGATTATTCTGCTCAGTGCAGATAATGGGTCTCAGGACCAGTATTCAGTGTAAAATAACTACTGCAAGTGCCTGTTTTGGGGGCTTGTGAACTTCTCTGCTTTCAGAGGTTTCATCTTGTCTGCCCTGGCAGCTAAATTGTGCCCATGAGGAAGGCAAGGTGTGGTGTTTGAAAGCCAAAGGTGGCATCACATCACAGCCCAAGAGGATGTTTTGTGTGATTTGAGTAGCTTTGATACTACAATTCTGTGTAGAGAACAGGTCATGAATGGGAATTTCCTGAAGGAGGAAGGCCTGGAGAGGGAGATGGACCATAACAACACCAGGAGCCTTGGCAGCTGTCAGCTAGAGCTGTATGTTAGGCTGTATTTTGGGGGGACAAGGAGGGGTCATCACCATGGCCAGACATCCCCCTGTAGCAAAGCTTTGTGGGTCCCAGCTGGACTGTGCTGCTGCCTTCTGGCAGTGCTGGAACTTCTGTGCTTTGTTGCATGAGAAGCTGCCTCTCTTTTCCCAGAGCCAGCTTATCCAGTGCCTCCTCCCTTCCCCAGCATTTGTATAGATATAAATTACCAGCACTGAAAGATCTGTACAGAAAATCCTCCACAGTCACTTCCCAGCAATTCTTTTTGAAATAGAACTAAATTTCCTTGTTCCAGTGCCTCATCTAAACTGTTTGTTGATACAGAGATATTCAGCCAGTCAGTTAAATCAGTTCAAAAACTGATTTAAGTAAACTGTCTCAAATATTTTAACATATCTATTTACAGGTTTGAAATGAGAAAGTTCTATCTTGTTGGAAACTTTTTGGAGGGTTTTATTCAAGAATGATTGCACACAAAGTTCTATGTGTTTAGCTATACAGTTTAGCTAGAGTGTAATTTTTAAATTGGCATAGCATTGCATTTTAGACCAATTCTCTTTTATACTGTGTATCTCCCTGCCAAGAAACCTGCTTCCACTCTACAGATAGACTCTCTACATTCTTTTATTCCCTACTGTAATGTGAATGAAGGAAAATTATGCTGGAGATTCCATGTTAGGGTAATTAAGCTTGATTACAGATTTCCTTTTAAAAACTTTTCAAAAAAAAAGTCTTAAATCAAAGAAGATGGAAGAGTAACCTTGGCTACTACTTGAAATTTGCATGGTTTGATGAAAAATGGTGCAGAGAGGGGGGGAAATGCATTAAAAAAAATCCCATTGGCAGTCTTCCACTGAGATTGGGGGTTTTGTTAAGCTTCCTCTAGAAAGAATTTTTAAACAGTTACTGATTTGTGCTGTCTTTCTTCCTTCATCCATTGCAGTGGAGCTGGTTGTTGCCAGATGGAAGGTAAAGGGCTGGTGTTTGCAGTCAGTGTGTGTCAGTGGGGTTGCAGTAGACACAAAGCACATGGATATGAATGAGGCTCCAGCACTTGTCAGCTGCAGCAGGATATATTCACTGTCCAGGAGTACTTATGATGGTTCTCCCCCAGGAAGATGGATGGAAAAATCCCCCCAGGTGTAATGAGGAAAGCAGCAGAGAATAAGAATGTAACACAGGAGTGAGTGTGAGCCTGGTTGGTCTCAGGAGAAATACCAAGGCCTCTGCTTTTGTTCAGTGCCTTCTCCCAGCTCTGGTGTGTTCCCTGGATACTGGGCAGCTCAGCTGATCCTTCTTTGTGGCAGTTGAGCTTGGAGCAGTTTTTTGGGGCCAAAGCCAGTATTCCCGTGTTTAAAAGAGTATTGAGACAAGAATGCTGCTCACCACTCCAAGTGTCTCTAGTGGATCAACAAACAGCTGAACAGCCTTTCAGAGCTGCTGGGCTTTACTCTCTCCCCAGCAAAAGGAGATTATAGAACCCTCATGTTTGCAGTTACATATCATGAAAAATCTCAGGTATTTTTTGTGATATTGCAGGCACTTTTCTAGTGGGGTTACAGAAAGGTAACTTTTTTTGATTGCTAATTGTAGAAAACCTTAAGCTTCCTTCTGTATTGCTGCACAGAAAAGTCTGTCTGGTCTCTTGACCTGAGCTTATTTCCTTTGTCCTTTGCTAAGTGCAGGCTTGCAAACTATTCTTAGTTGTTTTGTTTGGATGTTAACAGCTGCAATAACAGTGGTTTCACTTTTGTTCTACTGTAGCCCGTGCAATGCACTTGGATTATCTCTGCTAGAACATCTAATATTTAAACTATATTACTATCATAATTTCGCTGTTTGACATTACCCATATTCATATGTTTGCACAAGAGTAATGCAGACTGTAATGTGCCTTTGACAAGCCAGGGTAGATGGAGTGTTCCAACAGGGAATGTATCCTTTGTAATCAGGAGAAAAGAGCACGGGGATTTACTCCAGGGTAAATAGATTGTGCAGTGTGCTTTCTCTCTGGCTGGCAGGAAACATTCATAACTGCCAAATAAATTCAGTAATCAATGGTGGAGTTTAAATTGTGTTGCTGTAGGTGATATTCCAGAGCTGTTGTAGGGAAAAGATAATAAATCTTCCAGACCTTATCTCCTTGTGAAATTTAACCCTGGGAAGATATTTTTGGTGTCCTAAGTGTGGCTGTAAGACATAGAAGTACTCTGAAGGGCCAGATATTTATTGGCTTAATTTTGTCTGCAGCATGGCTAAATATTACTATCTTGGACTTTGGGTATTTGCAGCTTATTTAAGTTGCAGAACCAGTATAGTTGGATGGCAGGTGTAATTGCTTCATTTCCCAGAGTTGTTGGCAGTGCCAACAATATCAACATGTCTCAGAGCTGGCACTGCTGGCAGTTTGTACGTGCTCTCCTAACTGGGGCAGCAGTGGCATTGCTGCAATCCAGCATCTTGTACTTTGTTACAAATTCATTTCATCTCTCTGCTTTCCCAACTATGGCACCATTGTGTTGCCAAATGCCTGTTGTGTTTCTTTCTTTGACATGAATTGTGACATGAAATAAGAAAACTGATGAGCACTTTATTCTTTTGCTGCAGTTAAGCAAACAAAACAATCTTTAGGATCCTGTATCTACTATACCAAGAGAGTTATAATATATCTTTCTTTGGCTTACAGCTGAGTCACATATTAATCTTAGAGCTAGAACAACAGAAATGTAGATGAGATTTGGTTAGAAAGGTTTTGGAATCATAGATGAGCAAATATTGTAGGTCTTGGTTGCTGAAATGCTGTTGTTCAGTTTTTAACTTACTTCTTCTCTAATTATACCTGTGTGAATAACACATGGTTTAAACTGTCTTTTTAACTATGTGTAAAGGTTACTGTGCAGAACCTCAAGTGAAGGCTTAATAAAACTCATTTAAAAAGTAATTTACTGACATCAATACTGTTTACTAAAAATAGACAAAGTAGTTTGGACTAATTTTATGAAACAGAGGTAGCTTTTGAAAGATTCTCATTTGTGCAACGCTGCAGTACGATGACATATTGATACACATTTCCCTCTCCTGTTTTTGGTAGAAAATGATGCACCCTGTTGCCAGCAGCAATGCAGCTTTCTGTGGGACCGGCAAGAGCTCTTGCCTGAACGAAGACAGCGTGAGGGCCGCAGAGCAGTTTGACCTCTACGCCACACAGCAGAGCAAGTACAGCCACGCAGTCAGCCACAAACCCATTGCCTGCCAGAGACAAGATGCCTTGAACGACCCCCACTTGCAGACCACAAGTGGCAGGAACATAGAGACAAAAGATGAACTAAAGAAAAAGAAAAACCTCAACCGCTCCGGGAAACGTGGGAGGCCCTCAGGGACCACCAAGTCTGCAGGGTACCGGACCAGCACAGGCCGACCCCTGGGGACCACCAAAGCAGCTGGATTTAAGACAAGTCCAGGCAGACCCTTGGGTACAACTAAAGCAGCAGGATACAAAGTCAGCCCAGGCAGACCTCCAGGTAGCATTAAAGCTCTATCACGGCTTGCAAATCTAAATTATACTTGTGGCAGTGCAGCTTTTCCTTACCCTATGGTGCATAACAGAGGAGTCCATGCTGCTGGTGAAACTAGCAGCAAAATCAAACAGCCTAATGAATGAAGGGAGGGAATGAGTAACTCCTTACTAATCTGCTTTATGCTGATTTTTTCTTGAGTTTTCTTGTAATGTTTGCTTAAGTCTGAGCTTCTAGATTTTATTCCAGTAATGCCATAACCTAGGGGTGCAATTAATAACTTTTACAGAATGTTGAGAAGGCTTTGGTTTAAAGAGGCTTCTGCTGGTTTTAAATCATAATTTATAAGGAAGTCTAAAGTGATACATTATGCCTTGGTATTGATACTTAAGTAATGTCCATGTCCCTAGTTTTAAGTTCAGTTTCTCATGAATCTAGTTGTGTGGCTATGCATTAAATAATTGAAATAGGGAGGACAGAAATTAACTGGCTGGTGGTTCATGATGTGGCCTGTCCCACAATAAGCAGTTTAGCCAGTTAAGTTCTTACTTGGTAAGAAAAATTGATGAACAAAGTGGCAAGCCACATTTTCCACTCTTGCAGGATCTTCTACAGACCTCAGATAGACTTAAAATAGACTTAAAAACTTAAAAAAAAAAAAAAACAAAACCCAACCTGTTTTTCTAAAGTGATTTCCAGTGGCTTTTATTTCTGGAATTGTAGCATTAAGTGAATTTCAACTAATGCTCCAAAAATATTTTGGAAGATACTAAAGCAACCTGAGCCTTTGTACAGTGCGTTACAGCTTCTCAGCGCCTTACAAAGACAAGTCACTTTGCCTTTAGGTGAGAGCTGTTCTCTGCTTACACTCCTACAGCATTCTGCTAGGTAATTTTGAAATGCCTAATAGTACATATACCAAACCACAAAGAATTCTTTGAAATTTGAAATATTTTATAAGAAATTAAGTACTGTTCATTCTAGTTAGGCACTTGATTAATATTAAACAGTCTGTTCTTAAATCTGTAAATAGCTATGCTGGCTTTTGCCTTTCAAATCTGTGCTTAGATGGCGACAGTTTAATAGCTTTTAAAGTAATAACTTACAATGTTTACAAATTAAACTTTTTAAAATAGACACTGTTGCCAAATTTTTAGACTCAATTTTGCCAGATATTCCTGGAAATAGTTATTTCATTGTTAGACATTTATACTATATTTAAGTTATGGAAGCTTATATATCTACCAAAGGACACCATTTTCGTGATTTATAAAAGCAAACTGTATAGCTGATGCAAACAGGATGCAGTTTACTGCACTGCTAGATCCCAGATATAGAGTAATTCATCTATGCATGCAAGCTGGAAAAAAATGTTGTTGGTTAACTATAAATACCTTTCTTGACTCAAACTAAAACCTCCTCTCCTCCCAAAAGAAATGTTCCATTTTTCAACTGGGTGTGTGTAAGTTTTTTAAGTGTGGGAGAATGTGTGAGTGTGAGTGTGTAAAATACTTTTATCCAGACTTAAAAAGAAAAAAAAAATCAGTCCTCAGTGTTGCATATTGTTTGTTCTAAATTAATTTTACTGAAACTAAAACTTCTTTTTCTTTCGTTTTTTTTTAATCTGGAAGAAAGTTTACATTTAAGTCATTTCACATATAAAATGACTTTATGATAAATTTGTAGATTGAAATACCTGGGGAGGGGGAATATGTAGAGTTTGCAGATTTGGGGGAGAATAAAATTTGGGTTAATTGAGCCTGTACTGAATGGGTAATGATGATGGTTGATTTGTTAACATAAATGCTATTCTGGCCTGCTGTCATTTTGACTAGACCTCTTGATTGCAGTGATGACAACTTAAGAAACAGATGTCATGTTTCGTACCTTTTTTATCAGGAAAAAAGCAGCAAGCCTTCAGGTGTTCCAGTGATGCCTAACACATATTGAGCTGGACTTTTGCTGTACTTTACAATAGGTGTGTTGAATTGTTTTGGGGGAACTGTGTATGCACTGGCAACTAAGACAATGAACCTCAACTTATACTGGATGGCTCCTTAGTCCATAGATGAACTGATGGCAGCTAAATTGCTACTAAGGAATAGTTTCTTCATGCTGAAGCTCTGAAATCCAGTTGTATGTTCTGTTCCTCAGCAAACTGGCAAGTCTGAAATTTAGCAGTCTCTCTCAGAAGATGTAACTTCTGACACATGCAAAACGCTAACGTGAGTTCATTCACCCTCAGGATCTGTGTTGTATTGGCTGTTTTTAATCAGATAATTTTTCAACAAAAGACTGCTTTAAGTTCTGTCCTGAACTCAGCTGGGCCAGCAGTCCTCTTCAGCTGAATGTATCACTGCAGGAGTGTCACACCTCGCTGGCAAGGAACGTGCTGCATGTCACCACTGTACCTTGGAGAAGCTGCACTCCTTACCTCCTCCTGTCGATGCTGTCTGCTCCTGTCCGTTCCTCACCTGTGCATCCACTCGTGGTGCTGTGCTGTGTCAGGAGATAATGCAGATGTATTGCTGTTCTGCTAGTAGCATTTGTATTCAAGTATGCTGATGAAATAATGAAATCACCTGAGCAGTTTCTGTTCATTACAGTGTTTATTAATTATATCAGATGAAATATAATCCCAGTAAAAACTAATTAATGTTGTCAGTCGTGAAGTGATGAGCATCAAATAGAAAAGTGTTCAGAGAGCCTGCAGTGTGCTGCTTGGCACTCTGGATTTAGGAAGGAGAGCAGAAGTGCACTGCTGGCATTTCCTAATTCTGCTTTATTTTATATCTGACTAGAGTTTACTGGTGCCGTGCAGTGAAGGGGGAAAAAAACCAGAGTGACTAGAAATGGAATTTTCAAATACTTCTGTTCTTCCTATGTGTACTCTGCAGAATACATTGTGCTTTTTTCAACACTTTTCTTTCCATGAGAAACACTGAAACAGCATGTTAATGCCTAAACTTTATTAGTACCAATGGGAAAACTGGCATTTTCCCCCCATAGTATGAAAACATTACTTGTAAGGTAAATTGCTTATTTTATATTATATATCACAATTCAGCTATTCATAAGCTAGGATCACTGTTGTGTGTTAACACTGTTCAAAAGACCGACATGTCAAGTTTAGGTTTTAATAATTTCTTTTAATTATCAAGTTTCTAATGTCTTATTTATACATAAATGAAATGTATTAGCTTGCTATTATTCCTTAATGATCCTATAAAGTTCACTGTTTAAGATACATATAGTAACTACTATTCATTTTCTGATTAAATTTACTTAAACTTTAAAACCAAATAATTTTGCTACTATAAAGTCTTGCACTGGACAGATTCAAGATGCTAGCACCATATTTTGGCAGAAAAAAATCAGATACCATCAGAAGCAGCTGACTTTGATATCAAAGATGGTATTTTTAAAATCAGCACTTAGCTTTGTCATTAAAGCAATGTTCTTTATATCTTGGATTTAGTTCAAAGTAATCAAATTAACTAGAGCCATTAAAGATCTCTCTTCTGAATGAATATATTTTCATTTTGTCTGAAGGATCTTAATGTTCAGTCAGGACAAAACCAAGCCTTGTCAATGATGTATCTGTGAAGAGAATTACCTGGAACTATAAAACACCCAGTAATTCAGATGAGAATTTAACTCCCTCCCCCATTTTGAAGAGCTTTAAAAGGCAGAGCAATGTGAAGTCATTTGTGCAATGGTTTCATTAGCTGTGACTCTGCTGTTCTTTGTTATATGTAGTATAATATTTCATGCTACCCTTAGAGTTGACAGTTAAAACAGCTGATAACAATCATAAATACTTGGAACTGCAAACTTCATTTCTGATTACAAAAAATTATTCTTCTCTATTTTAATGCATATATTTTACCACCGCTAAATATATTTATGACTTTAGTAGAGACTAGACCTTTCTCCTTGTGACTTTTTTTCTAAATAGAAGAATCTGTATTCTGAAATTTGAACCACTTTCTGTTCCTTCAATCTTTCATCATTTGCTTTTCCACAGGTTTACTTTGGGGGTAACAGTAGTCTGTTAAATAACTAGTATCAGCACCCTGTCCTCTGCTGTAAAAAGCCTGATTAGATACTGTGTATGGTTTTATGTCCATGAACTTGAGCTACTCGTGTGCAATTATGTGTATGGGAATGGAGTAGTGTTCATGATCTGTATTTACATCATCATATGGATGTATATTTATTAATAAAGTTAATACTTTAAAAACTAACCATTTTTCCCCCTGTGTTTTCTTTTAATATTTTTTAAATTCTGGCTGAAGATGCCAGTTGACAGCATTACCTGCTTGGTACAGACACATTACACATATTTGCATTATGGCAAAAAGACTCCATGAGTTGCAAGGTGTCAGGAAATAGAGGAATGTTGCTTATTTTTGATGAATTGAAAACAGTGTGACTGTAACCTAATTGTTCTTGTCATTTCACTCAAATAGGAGAAAAGGGAGGAGCTATAACCCTGTATGGATAAATAGTCAGCTGCTAATGTTTTCCTCTGTTGCACATGGAAATCAATTTGAAAGTACTCATAAATAAGGTTTTCATGGAATTGTGGTCATAATTCATTATTCTGTGATGAATAAGACTTATTTATCCCTGTATTCCAGGAATATTCCAATTTATCTGTGTTGGTAAGATGCACTATGCCACTCAAGACTTTAATTTTTTTTCTCTTTACTGAAGTTTTTCAATAATTTTGGGGAAGAACAGGCCATCCTACCCACCAGAAGCTGCAGTCCAGACTCCCAGGCCTGCATCCTCTGCTTGCTCTCCCTTTTTTTTCTTTTCCATGAAATTTCAAAGGCCTTGAATACATCTGGAGTTGGAACATTCCAAATGTCAGTTGCCATTACTTTGCAGACTTTGAATCTACCAGAAAAGGACATTTGATGCATTGGTTGGTTGGGGTTTTTTTTGGTTGGCCATTCTGATAGTTCTAAATATTTGGTTTTCAAGATGACTGGGTATGTTCAGAACAGAGTCTGCTACATAATGGTCTAAAAATCTCAGTTCCTGGACAAGATTGCATGAGCAACATGCATTATTTTATTTGTTGTGAGGAAACCTTAAGTATTAGATATGATATCAGTCACAAATTGTATCAAACAAGAATACAGCCTTTTCAGGTGTGTTGGAAGTTCCTTGACTGCTTCCATGGCTGCTGTGTTCTCTGCCATGGAATGAATGGAAGGATGGAAGCTGCAGGAGTCTGTTCCTCAGTGCACAGCTGGTGTGTGAGGCCAGGTGTGGTTTCTGATCACAGGAGCAGTTCAGGATTTATTCATGCTGCCAGACCAGTGTCGCAAGAGGACATGAAAAGAACTACGCTCACCCCTCAGGATGTGAGTTGAGAAAGAAGGGGAGTTTATTTGGGGATTTTGACTTACATAGTCTTTGGAATTTGGTCAAGGATTGGGGGACGAGAGCAACACCTCTCTGACCCTAGTGGTCAACTTAGAAGTCATTAATTTGTCCTTCCTCCTGGAAAGGAATGCATGTTTACAAAATATCAGTCTTTGTTTCTGTCACAAGCGTGAGAACTCCAGCACCAGAATGTAAAAATTCAGGGCGACAGACCAGCACTGCTGGGGTATCACCTACACAAGCTGCACATCTTCAAGGAGTCTTTAAAAACGGTTCTGTCTTTTCATAACCTCAGTTATGTGTATGGGGAGACACCAGGGCTTGTTTTGGGGCTGGACTGGCACTTCTGTGCTTCTGCACCTCCTTGGTGTGAGCTCTTCAAGCAGCACAAAGAGTACCATGTGAATTAGTCATGTCATACCTGTTAAACGTGGATTACTTATGGTCACCTTAAAAAAAACCTGTACCATTTTGATTTGTGTTCTGGCAGGAAGGGATATTATGTTAGGATTAAATTCACAGTAAGAAACTGTTTTCAAGTTGAAAATGCTGTTTTGACTAAACTCAGACATAAGGACAAGGGGGAATGGGGCAGCTTGTTCTTTGCTAGTCTGCACCAGTTCCCTCTGTGCTTTTGCTATCAGGCTTGCTCTGTATCAGCTGATCTAATTAAATGTTTTCCCTCTATGTGCAAACCTCATGTTTTCTATTTTTAAACTATTATGACCTCATTATTAGTGCTTATTCAAATTGGAATTTGAAAGAAAAAGCTTCAAGTGAGAAAATGCGTGCTGTAAGGAATGACACAATTGGAGAAGTACACTTGAGTAAAAACAAAGCAAAAAATCCCATTTCTGTAATAAATTACCCCCATCTTCATTTATACACATGTACTTGAGTTTTCCTGCCCTTTTCCAGTGCACATGGTTCGTGCTCCCCTAGGTCATAACTATCAGTTTTTGACAGATGCAGAGTTTTGGCAAAATCTCATTGTGCACTGCTGGCAGTTTTAAGGACGTGTGTTAAAAAAGATATCAGCACTTGAAGTAACGTGTTAGTTTTCAAAATGCCCCAAATAGTCTTGAGGCTTCACTATTAAACTGAAATAAAGTAAAAACTAATTCTGCAACAGGAAAAAATACAATTTTCTAGAAAGGAATATAGGCGTATTTATTTTGCCTTTCTGCTTGGGAGCTTTGGTTGATAAGCTGCTGGACACGAACTCTTCTTTTTACTTTTAAAAATACGCCTTTAGTTTGCCGTGTTTTACCCTCACCCCCGCCTGCTGTAGGTTAAAGCAGAGTTTGTGTGCGAACAACTCCCACACGGGACCGTGCTTCCCTGCCGAGGGTGGGAGCAGGCAAATCCTCGGCCAGGCGGCTGTGAGGAGTGCTGGGGCTGCAACACCGGCCTGTAAACAGGCTTTGGGATGAGTTTCAGGGTGGGTTATGCGCCCTCAGCCACAGCAGCCTGCCGAAGCCATGGGATGGCCTCGTTCCACGAATTTCCAACCAGAACTAATTTAAATCAACGGTGAAATGCCTCCAGCGGCATCCGCAGCCCGACACCCGGCCCGGGCAGCGGCTCCGGTCACACCGTCCGGGCTCAGCCGCGCAAGGCGGGGTCACAGAACCATCGGATGGTTTGGGTTGGAAAGGACCTTAAAGAACATCTCGTTCCACACTCCTGCCATGGGCAGGGACACCTTCCACTACCCCAGGTTGCTCCAAGCCCCGTCCAAACTGGCCTGGAACACTCCCAGGGATGAGGCAGCCCCAGCTGCTCTGGGCAACCTGTGCCAGGGCCTCACCATCCCCACAGTAATTTTTTTCTTAAAATAATTTTAGTAAAGATTTTTTTTCCCTAATATCTGATCTAAACCATTCTCCCTTGTCCTGTGATAACATGCGCTGGTAAATAGTCCTGTCCCATCCTTCCTGTAAATTCCCTTCAGGTACTGGGAGGCCGTAATTAGGCCACCCGAAGCCACTCTTCTCCAGGCTGAACGCTCCCAATTCGGGGTTCAGCGGGGCCGCAAGAAAACTCAGTTAAACCCACCCGCTTCGTACCTAAAACAAACATCCCACCACCCCCCCTCACGCCCCGAGGGCTCTTCCCACGGAAATACGAACGGCAGCGGAACTGGAAGCGTCCCGGGGATCCGGCGGAAGCGCTCGTTGTCCGGGGAGACGCGGCGGCGCTGCCGGGGCCGGGGAGCTTTGCTTGCCAGGCTGAACGCCAACAGGGGACTCGGATGGAGGGTGGCAGAGTTCATCTCCAGCCGCGGAGTTCAGGCAGCCTCCCGTCATTTTGCAATAGCCTTTACATGTTCAGGAGTGAGGGGGAAGTGGCAGAAAGGAGCCAAGCGTGTCAAAGTTCAGGAAATCGTGCAAGAACTTTTCTAGGATTCTCGAAGAAAGTACCGCTTCTCCTGAAGAACTATTTCATTATTTAGAGTAGGGAAAGAGAGAGATTAGTGGGGAATGCATATTTTGAACCTACGGTGGTTCTTTGGGATAAAGGAGAACCAGGCTCTGAATAGTTTAAAACTGACTTATCAATGAAAGATGATTTTTTTTTTGTTTCCAGAGAGAACAACCCGATGGCTCAGAAATCTTACGTTGCTCTTAACCGCTGTATACAACAAGTTTTGGAAAGAGTTTCCAAGCAAATTACAGCAGCATCCTACGGCAAGCTGACAAAGAGATTCCAGGAATGCCACGCATCTAGGAGGGAAATACGAATCCTTCTCTTTAGCCTGGAGCACGAAATTGGCTTAAAGCTCATTTTGCAGATAACCAGAAACGAAATCACCGGTGTGCAGACCGGGTTGCTACAACTTTATAACGCTTTGCAGCAATTTCTAAGACTTTCTGGAGGGAAAGAAAAACAACCAAACAAAAGTTAAAAAGTGAACAGCATATTGGAAGGGCTTTGAGAGAAATTCGCATATCAACATGCGTTTTTCGCCCTAGTCTGAGGAGGGCTGGGCTCCCACACGGCCATTGGTACCTTTAAGTCCCTGTGCCGAGACCGATCCCACGGGGTGGGAAAATGAACGTCCTAGATTTTGACTTTCAAAATTAATTTTAGGCTTGGAGAAACAACCCCCAACAAAAGAAAACATCCAAACCCAGACCACCTGCATCCAGGTGCATAGATAAAATAACGGATTACTCCAAATTTGCTATATATAGATATATCTCTAGGTTCCATTTTCCAACAGACCAGCAAGGTGTTGGCCAGACACAATCTCCCGTAGAGGGGCTGAGTGCCGAAGTCTGACCCGACACTGTGTCCAGAAAAAAAATAATTAAAAGGAAAAAAAAAATCAGGATTTTGGAGCTCCCACTCAGGACAAAGCACTGAAGCTGTTTCAGAGCAGAGCGGGAAGACAGGCTGCTGGTGGTATTTCTCGCCCCAGCCAATATTTCTGCCCCTGCCGTGACCGCGGTGGCTCCGCCACTGCTCAGCCCCAGCCTGTGCCTGGCTCCGCCGCGCACGGCCCGCGCCCCCGGCGCGGGGCTCCCAGGTTAATCCTCAAAGGAGGAGCTGAGCTTCACCCCCCACGGGAAAAGACCTTCTTTCGCACCCTGGCTCGCTGACAGGAGTGTGAAGGTTCAATACCGGCTGGCTGCCCTGCCCGGGGGCCGGGCGGGGAGCACGGCAGAGCCGAGGCGGGGTGCGCAGCGCGGATCCCCCGCGCCCCCCGAGCAGCGCTCGCTCGGTCACCCCGCGTGTCCTCCGGGACCCCTTTCCTGGGAGAAGGGGCTTCCCAACCCATTTCCATAAATTCTCAGCCTCTCGTTTCACTTTAGCAGCCCTCATGTTTTTTTAACCAAAAGGCTGCGAGCGGGAGCCGTGGTGTGGTGCCCGTGTGTGCTCCAGGGACACACACCTCCACACCCCGGGAATTCTGGACACTCTTCCCAACACGCTGCGGCCTCAGCGGAACACTCGGGACACACCGGCAGCAGGGTTGGTTTGGTTGCTGCCCCCAGCCCTCTGGGACAGGAGGGTAGAAAATCCATTTACCCCAAAGCAAAGAAGCTGTAACACACAAGCGTGGCTCTCGAGGAACGGCAGGTTTGCAGAGCAGGCAGGCCTTTTCCTGCAGGGAAATCTATGGGAGAACTTTGGATGTGCCTTCTAAAATTGCAGAGTTTTCTTCTGTTTTTTTTTTTTTTTTTTCTTGGTTGCTCTAAGAGAGCCTACTGATTTATTGCCTCAACACTTATTGCAATAATTTTGCTATGGGTAGGTGTGGTGCTAAATATGTCTTTAGTGAAAGGTGACCACTTGGTATAAGAGAAATTTCTCTGGGGAAGAAGAGCTCAAAGTATAGCACCAGTAACGTTCTGTATTTTGTCCAAATGTCCCTTGCACTTGATATTTTTATACATTCAACTCATTAGATGTCAATTTTCTTTGGAAACAGACTTTTTTTTACATACTAAAGATTAATTTATCAAATAAGTAACACTTGTTTGCAATGACTCTTAAATTCCTGTGTATATTATGTCCACATTTCAAATATATATTGATTCTGAAAGTGTTTCAGTATATGAAATTAAAATAAACATGCAATGAGTATACATGTGCATACAGTATATACACACTACACACTGCACATCTCACACCCATGCACATACTATACATTGTACATATGGTAATGTACAGTATGGGGCCTGGTATATAATGCTGCATATTTATGTGAGTCAGGAACTCTCTTCACACATACTTCCACATGTTCACATGATATTTACATGTGCTCTTACATCTTAAATATTGTGGGAAACATAATTTTGAATGCTGAATTTTGACTAAATCATCGTGGAGTAAAGTCACAATTCATAACCTGCAAGCAAGTAATTTGACAAAACTTACATTTTCATTGCATGCCTATTACTGCTGTGAGCAGACTGAAGCTGGAAAGGAGAGCTCCAATTTTGGCAGGAAGACCTCAGGGAAGTCCAGAGAGCTCTTCACTTGCAATATTTTGTCTGGCACATTTTTTCATCATCACTCATTTAAGATATAAGGGGTGAATTTCGGGAAGTTAGTTTCATTCTCTGTAGTTTCAATAAAGTTTCAAGTAGCTCATCACCACCTCAGGACAGTAACATCTGCTGATCCCTATAACTTGCTGTGACTTACTGACTTTATGAGGTAAATTCAGTTTATTTAGAAACACCCCCACTTAGACGCTCAAAATATTTGCTTCCTGTTTTTCTGTTTTTTCTCTAATTCCTGCTTTCACTCGAACCACCACAGAACCTCAAGTCAATCAGGGTCCATAATGGGCCACAACACATAGTACTCAACACTTCTTCCTCTGACCAACACAGGCCTCAAGCAGGAATCCCCCTGCACAATTTGAAACCCTCCACAGTATTACAGAGTAGCAATTCCAAGGTTCCTGACAGGTCAAGAAATCCAGGTTATTTGAAAGAACATTAATAAAAGAGAATATGCAGGAATGAGGCATAGTTATAGGCAGCAGGAAAAGGGCAAACCCCTCATAATGTAGCTGGCACTGAATTAAAAAGTATACAGAGGATTAGATATCAACCACTTCTATCAAATGCAAGGCCCAGGAACCTAGGGGGAGTGAAGTGTGTAAGAACAGATGCTCAGAAGGTAAAACACCCCAATTAACCTCATTATCTGTTACAAAACTGTACTATTAATATTCTGTGCTTTTTCAAATCACTGTTGTTGTTGAAGAGAATCTGTTGACTAGCATGTGTTTTGCTGTAGTCTCCCAAAACAGCACTGCCCTTCTTAAGGTCAGGGGAATGTATCTTAAAATATTCATATATTTAAAAAATATGCATTGTCATTTTAATAGGCACTGTGGATAGTTTAATTTGTATCTGTATTAAATTAAACATATGGTGAACAGGGTATAATAGATTTTCTATAATTTAGCTGCCAATGTGGCAACAGAAGCCAGTTACTCTCACCAGCAGACTTGTCAGTGGTTTGTTTACTAGCTTATTTGAATTAAAATAAAGCTTCGCTTCTGCTGACTGCACATCATTATCTATGAGACCATAATCCTGCTAGCAAATCCTATATCTTCCAGAACTGGCTCTTTTGTTTGGGATTACTGAGAGCTTAGCCTATAACAAAGAGGAATAAGGCATCCCTCTCATCCTCGTAATTAAGTGTGGGGAGTAATTTAGAAACAAACCCAGAAAGATGTACAATTTGGAGTTTTGCTTCTATACAGGATTGGGGAACAGAAGACAAACACTGATTATGTTAGCACAATATTTAAACTATTAAAATACTGCACAACAGGAATTCAGCTTTTAAAAAGAAATGGCAACTATCAATAAAGTATTAAGTTGTTTTACTCTAGAGACATTTTTTACGCCACTGAAGGTATGCTGGCAAATTTGGGCGGAGCTTGAAGAAGACGATTTTAAATGTTTTTCTACATGCATACATTACCTATATATCACTTTTATAAGATCTTAATTTTTAATTTAAAGAGCATAATTTAATATATTAACCTTTATTTCTTTTTTAAAGTACCCCTTAAATGTTTTAAGTATTTCTGAGTAAAAATATTCTCTAGGAATAGGAATATCTCTGGGTGCTGACCATGCTTGTTTAAGTGCTCTGTTTTGATACCACCAAGATTTATATTTTCCTTTGGGAAAACAAGTACCTTGAAGTTGTTAGTATTTTGCAGTCACCTTAGAAATGACCGTAGCATTCAACAAGAAAATAAAGAATATTTTAACATAGGTATTCTGAGGTCACTCTAAATTATATCAGCAATCTTTTGACTCTGGTGCTCAAACTGTATTCATGTCACCCAAATCTGTTTCTTCTCAAAACAGGAGTTATGCTGTATACAAGTAATAGAAATTAATAACTAGGTCACAGAAAATAGAAGCCTCGGGAGTATACACAATATCTATTTGCAGAGGGCTAATAAGGACAGGGGTTGATTTATAAAAGTCTTCGACATTAATTGTCACAGATGGGAATTCTGAGGACCTCTGTGAAACCAAATGAGGCCCTAGTGAATTATAAAGCAGGTACTTAGACTTTAAAAACATTTAGGCAAAGTGACAGTTCAGAACATCTGTTAGCCTTCTGTCTGAGTATAAACTGGATGTCATGGAGTGCACAGCTGTAGGCATTTTCTGCCTCTTTTTGCCAACATCTGTCACAGCATTACAGTAATATAGGTAATTATCAACACCTCATATAAACTGTTTGCTATTTTAATTTCTGAATAAGTAAAATTAGCATTATACCCTTTTGCAAAAAAAAAAAAAAATCATCCAGCCAGGGAAGAATACACATTCCCTTTTAAAGCTGAATGACAGATCTCATCATTTTAGGAGAGCTGAAATTCAGACAAAAATCTCTACTACAAATAAGGTCCTTAGGGTAACATAAAAGACTTAGGTGAGAACAAGTTTAAATATTCTCCTTTTCTCTCTCTGTCTCTTAAAAAAAGACATCTAAGTCTCATCTGTCATAAGCAAAGAAGATCAGTAGCAAGAAAAGATGGGAAACCGTTAATCATCGATGTTTTCTTCCATGCACAAGCAGCTGTCAAATGATGTATGTTTTACCACAGTAACAAAGCCAAGGGCTCATCAGCACCAAGCAATTTTACTGTCAGCTGGTCATCCTTCTTCTCAGCAGTGAGAAAGTAAGAGATCACCTTGCAGCAGTGCACAGAAGCTCAACCTCACCGGCTGAGGGTGCAGTGAGCAGGGAAATAACCCACTTCCAGGACTTCCAGAAAGAGAGGCACGTGCCAGGAGTCCCCTGACAGCTGAGCAGGAAGGGGTACATGGGAAGAGATGCTCCAAACAAACAGGCCTCCAAGCCAGCTTTTCCAGAGCACGTTCAGTTAGTTAGCCCATCAAGAGATGGAAACACTGCCCAGTCCTGAAGATCACCTGTGTGAGGGTGGCAGCACAGAGAAGGCTGCAAAAAGTGACCATGTACTTTGGGTTCCTCAGGTTTGGAGGTCCAGGTGATGCACTTTGTAAGAGCACGATTGGCAGAAGGCAGTTTCTTATCATTTGTGATAATCAGGCTCCTGTGAGATGTTGCTAGCTGAACACCAAGACCATCAGCCTTTGATAACAGTGTCTGACTTGATGGCTGTCTTAATGAAAGTGATTTTGTGAGTGTCTTTCACTGTCTTTTAGAGCACAGGATAAAAAATGGTAGAACAACAAAGCAACTGTCGAACAACAGCAGTGGCAACATGTCAGCCTGAACCTGTAAGTATGAACCTGGTGATAGAAAATAATCATGTGGCAATGAGTTTTACAAAATTTCATGGAAGCAATGATCATCCCCAGCTCACACTCATTTTGCTTTCACCACAAAAAGAATAGCACCTCTGCTAGAAGTTAATGTGCCAACATGGAAAACCTGAAAAAGTGCCGTTAGCTCCTTTTATTAAAGGAGGCATATGGAACAAAGTGGTCACCAATATGCTATTTTTAGTGCCCGAACTACAGTCCAAAATATAATACCCAATTACTTGATATAGTGCTCTATACACTGTCTGAACAACAATAGTGGACTGAGAAGCAAGAGAAAGCACCAGAATATGGTTTTGAAGTCATTCAGATTTCATGTATTTTATTTTCTTCTAAAAATAAAGGCTTTGAAAAGAGGTGCAGTGTTGTCCAGTCCAGGCTGAAGGAGGGAGGGGGAAGAGAAGAGCTGAAAGGGAAATGAGAGCATATGGAGGTTGAGAAAGAAGAGAGAGAGACTTTGACCAGAGGAAAAGACAGCTAGGGCACAGATAGAGAGAAATCTAGAGAAAAGGAAGACAAAATGCATCTGAGGTGCACAGTCAGAGGAGCCACACACACAGCTGTACCTATAGGGAAGACCACAGTCACAACAAGCTGTCCAGTTGGGCACAATACAGGATTTTACCCATTTCCCCTAATTTCCACTCTGATGGACTGTGAGCTGTGGTGGCTGAGCTGCAGTTATTTTTTTACTATCTCTGCTAGCAGTGCAGTAATTTTATTGAAGACACAGAGGACAACCCTGTGCCAGTATGGTTTGTGGCTGATCCAGCAACTTTGGAAGGAGATGAACACATCCTTTACTGTCCAGCATTCTTATTTTCCCCTTCTCTGTCTCTTACTGCCTCCTCAGCATTTATTACACACCTCCTCCTATTTTCTCCTTGTGCACAGTCAAAATTAGCTGAAATTGTGGACCTATTCCATGCAGTCTGAGGTCCACCAGCCTAACAAAGACAATTCAGTGGTGAGGAATGTTTTCACTATGGTCCTAAACCACTTGTGAGATGTTTGCAGGCTGAGACTATTTCTTTCAAGAGGTCCATCCCTCCACTGAACGATTATTGCTCTGGCTTTTCTTGCCAACTGTAACACTGTGTCCAGGTGCAGGCCAGGCAGGTTTTACCAAATTATAAGGTGCAGGATAAACATTTTCCTCCTACTTTTGGTTTCAATGTTAAGATCCTCAAACATTTATTTTAACACTTGCAAATAAAACTATCTTACATATTCCCATCACCCTACTCCCTAAATGCATTGTTCAAATGCCAAAGAGTATGTGAGCTATTGCAGATCACATAATAGATGCCTACACATTCACTATTCTAGTAATATTTATTATTGAAACAGACTGTTTTGTAAAGAGCTTTGAGATACCTAGGCCATGAAAAGTGTGATATAAAACAAAATGCTATTCAGTTCAATAGATGTCTGATAAGAAAAGAACCCTAAAATTTGAACAGTTCCTCCTCCCCTTAATCAGCCCTAACAATGGTACCCCAGTCTTGGTGCTCCTGCACACAGCAATATCTGTCTTTTAAAGAGAGGAATAGGAACGTGCCACTAAAAGAGAGTGCTCATTGGTAGAACATTGTTAGGTGCTTTATAATTGATAGTTTTCAGCATCAGCACAAAGGTAAGGGCTTTAGCCTTGAATACTACTCACTAACAATATACCCACATACAGAAAACTAGTGCTAAATGTATTTATTAAAATAAATGCTTTAAAATAGTCTGCTTTTCATACAAAGTAATTATCTTACACTATGTGTAAAAGGTACTTTTGTAATCAATGGTATACAACCAGCTTCAGATACAACCACACACACATCCCATTGCACACAGTGATGCTCATCAGATTGCATGGGACTGAATCATTTCATTATGTTCTGTAGCTTAATTCTTCAATTCCCGTAGCTTCAGCTGGAATTCATCCAGATCAGCCCTGTTTTCTAAGATTAAATCAAAATACTTCAAGGCCACAACTAACAAATAGCACAATCAGCTCTAAACATAGAATAAGGTATTTCATACTTTTTAGAGGCTCATAGTTCCTGTTATAATAGTGCCAAAGCAACAGGATTTTTTTCCCTTTTTTTCTTTTTTTTTTCTTTTTTTTTTTTTTTTTCTTTTTGGCACTTCTAACCTATTAATTACCAAAGGACAAGAGAAATATTTTGTGGGTATGAGTGAGTTTTGCAGCAGTCAAAATAGACAGTAGCAGCCAGCTGGAGCATTTTAAATGCTCTAAATTTTCACAAGTCCTGCCTAAGAAGATAACTGCTAACAAGCTAATGTATTAATTTGCTCTCTTTTTTTATCCATTGGATGTTCCAGCACAGTCAAGCAATAAAAGAAAAAGTAAAAACCGGAAAAAAAAAATAGAAACAGGTCATGTTTTTTCTACTGAACTGGTCAAAAATAATCTCAATAGTAGAGTTAGATGAGCAATCATAAGGGCAAAATGTTTTAATTACTAAAAATGCTTAATTTCATTTGGTTATCTGTAGAATCTTATCATCTCTTTTAATTAATTCCTTTGCAACTATTTAGATGACCATCAATTTATTCATAAAAATATTTGAGGGTTGCAGGTTATGCAAATTCTGTTGCTAATTAGTTAATGGCTACATTCACCCTGTCAGTGTCTGATGATCAGATATTTGTGCTCATGATTCTTACGCCTACAAACATTTTTTCATACAATGCCCCGGAATATTTCTGTACTTGCATAGAGTGGACAGCAGTGATCTTGAGTGGCTTTTTCCCCCCAGGATCAGTGTTTCCATGGCGAGTCCTGTGGGGATCTATCTTGTCTTTTCTTCTCCGCAGTAGGCATTTAGGGATAACAAAATAGTTAGTGAAGAGGTATGTTCTCTGCTATTTTCAATAAGCTGATGACAGTCAACATTACAATCCAGACCCTCAAAGGCGCTGGGAAATCAAAGAGCCTTAGGCTCCTCAATACATTCATCCACACGAGCCTACATCTCTCAAGTATCTGATTTATCCTTTTAAATGTTCCACCTTGTGGGGACAGGGACACAGAACAGACTTAAATGACCAAAGATCTCTGGATAAGATTGAAATGATGCTGGCTGATCATCAAATGGCAGTGACACGACTTCTCTACCTTTGATTTTATCCTTCCTTTGTAATGCCCATGGACAATGTGGAGCTGTTGTTGGCCCTCACTGCTGCTGGGTGCACAGTGACAATGTCCAGGGCACTGCTTGGCATCCAGAGGAGCAAAAAGGAACTGTGCTGCTAATTCTAATTTTTAATTGGTGTTCCCTTGAATTCCGTTGAGCGCTACTCAGGTAGTGACAAAAGCTAAATTAGAAAACCAGAATCCTGTAGACTAATTTAGTCCTGTTATTATAAGATCCCAGGATCCCATCCAGCCTAATATTTATAAATAGTTCCACCAGAAAAAAATCACTTATGAACTTGAGCACATTGATAACTGCTGGACTGCAGCCTTGGTGAGTCAATTAATTTTGTTAGTACTGCTCCTACAGTGCCAAATGCTTGAAATTTTTCTTTTTGCGTCCTTTTTCTACATTTACTTGCGCTTTACTCATACTAAATATCATTATATCATTTAAGATGCTCCAATTATTGAAAAAAAATCTAAGCGAAAAGTCCTTTGCAACACACATCATCTCCACATCCTACTGCCATTAAAATGTTCAATTTTCAGAGTACCAAGCATAATTTTCTTTTCCTTACACTCTTTTTTTGGTATCTTGTTATATTTCCATTAGAACTCTGGAAAAGGATGTATTTCAGTGGATGATAACCAAGATTATAATATTTAATAGATGCAGCAGCTATTCTACATTACAGAATAACTAAATTCAGTCTTACTAAGAAAGCAGAAGTTTCACATTTCTTTTAATCAGGACACTTTTTGCAGATTAACTAACACATTACTTTTCTGTAAGAAAAGTAAGAAAGAGCTTTTTTTTTTTTTTTAATTCTAAGCATTCCATGTAATTAAGGATGCAAATTATAAACAAAATGATATATGCACACACATAGATTGGAAAAAGCCACTTAAATGGTCAAATCACAGAAACCCTCATATGAGCTAATTTACTCTCACTTCCTGCTTTAAAATAGCTCTATTGGGGAGAGTGAATAACAATTTATTTCCAGTGTGTATAAGCCAGCTTAGCAGTTTCAGGATAGTAACCAGACTTTTCCAGTACCTTCTATGGACTTTCATAGCTTTATTTTGTGTGATTGCAGATTATAATAGCCCAAGACCTGAGTACATGAAATCTGATACCAGAAGAGTGGTGGCACCGTGGTTGCATCCAGTCCTGCATCCTCCTCCAACAGGAAAGGTCAATGCAAATGCACAGTAGAGCTTCAGGACAGAGTGAGCAGAAACATGCAATTCCCTGCCATGTTCACTCCATGTCCAGCCACCTGAAGGTCAGGAACTTTCTGAGCCTAAGACATATTTTAATATTATTTTGAATTTTTTTTTCATTCCTTTTTTGCCCTTTTTTAAAAAAATTTTCTAATCATGTAAGCATTACCAAAATTCCATGGCAATGAGTTTCACAGATGAATTGTGGTCAATGTGGAGACACGAGTTCTCAATTTGTTTTTAATCCTCTGCCTAATAATTTTCTTTGCTGCTCTCATTCCTTGCTCTGGTTTTGCTGATTCAGCTTAGGAGATTACTGTCACTATCTTTTCTCAGCTACTTCCCATTGGAAGTTCCCATTCCAACAAACCTGCACATATACTCAGTCTGTCAACAGGTTCCATTCAAATTATCTAGTTTATCTTGGAAATGTTCATAAGCAATTTGTGTTGCTTGTTTAGTTTTTGACCAATTTGAAGATCCCCTTTTGAGTTCTGTTCCTTTGGAGGAACATTATCAAATTAACAAAAATAAATGGCACAGAATCAAATCCAAAACCAGCTAAGAAAAACTAATAATTTTTCATTGGCATTTTGTTTTTTATTTGTAGCTTCCTAAAATATATATTTTCATATTTAAGAAATGGAGTGCTACAATTTTGCATGTGATAATTGAAGAAATAACTCTTTTATTACTACAAGAAATAGTTTTTGATTAATTTTTTTTGGCAGAACACATGCAGTTCTGCCAGCAAGGGTCCAGCTGCCTAAATGATTATTGGGAAGGAAAAGAAGAGACAAGCAACAGGGACAAGGAGTGGTTGGTAACTTTTCATCTAGATCAGCAACATATTCCTAACATGAATTCACATGACTGCTCTCCAGACTTCAGGAGTCACAGTGTCACTATGGTGTCTTCATGTCTGCCATGCCAACAAGTGGAAATTTGCATGGAAACCCACTGGGATGGAAAAAGGAATCTGTGAGTGGTTCTCTGCAGTTTGCTGGTTGGAAAGAGCATGACAAACCTGGTCCCAGCCTGGCAGGAGGGTTATGAAGTGATTCTTTCTCCACAGATGGTCATCAGCCCTTCCTTACAAGTAAATGGAAACAGCTCACCTATCCTGGGCTCTGCTTTTGCTATTTTAAAATGATTTTGAGTTACACATCTTTTTTTTGGTCTTTTTTTTTCTCTTTTTCAATAGGAGGATTTTACTTCAGAATTATCTCCACAGACTGCAGTTACTTCCTAGCCAAAAAGGATAATAAATAATAGTTTACTTGCCATTGAAAGGAAGGGTTTGCCTGCTTGCAATAAACCAGGTGACAGAAATCCCCTATGGAATCCTAACTGCCTGTCTGCCGTTATGCTGCAGGTAACAACACCATCCAGATCTCTTCCGGTTATTCCATCAAAAATTGAAGCAGAGGAACTGCAAAATTTATTTTAGCTGTTAGACAGAATAGTTTCCACTGGACTTAGCTGAGAACTCAATGTTCCCATCAGTGGACTCGACGTTCTTAACTCTGAGGATGTCACAGAAAGCTCTTTGCCCAGGGCACAGGGTATTGCAGGAGCTGCTCTGCAAATTGTCAGATCCTTGTTCCAAATTATCCAAAGCTTGCCAAGCCTCTGGGCATATCATATTATCCATCTTTGCTTCATCATCTATTCAAACTTTTGGGAGCAGTGTGGGAGAATTATTTTCATTTCTGGGTAACAGAGTGTCTGGCTTGGATTTAGCTTCTATTTGTGGCCGGTATTTACTTAATCATTTGAGTTTTTAGATGAGAAGATATTGCAGGATTTATAATTAGTCAGTGAATGAGTATTTTATAAAGATTGGGACAGACATCTGATATTCAAAAAACACCAAAAACACTTTAACTTGTTGGAATGAAAAAGAAACTGCCTGCTTTAGCAACATTTTCTCAAGTCTTCCCTCAGAAAGTGTTTTGTCTTTTTCTTCTTACTCTCATGTTTCATCTCGTGAGTTGGTGTTCCTCCTGCCAGCTTCTCCGGGAACATAAATGATTCTAAACCAAGATGATCTGTCAGTTGGAAACAATATTAGGACACTTATTTTTACATATTTTGAATAAAAAGTTAGCTGTGTCTACCTTGAGGTATTTGGAAAATATAAGGCAAATTAAGGAAAAAGGTGAACTCAAATTTAGAGCATTAGTTAAAGTAAATAAAATCCTACAAAATAACTTTGATTCAGATTAAACTGGCTTTTCTTTGTCTGTATCCTTGTCCCATTGAGTGAGTTATTTTTTCTACTAAATCTTGTTTCTATGTAGCTAGTAAGTCCACAGAGCAGCAGGGTGTGTCATTTGCCTCCAGCCCTGCAGTAACCTCCTCTGCATCAGAGCTTCCCTGAGCACCTGACTAAATGCCCTGATTTTTTTCACTGGCAAAATATGAGGAGCCTGCAAGGGAAAGGAAATATAAAGGTGCTTTATTTCTATGTTTAACAATTAATTTGATTGCTTTCATTAGCTACTGTTGTTCACTTAATGTTGTTAACTTAATGAAAGTTGTGCATATCCAGTGGTGATTCAGTAGACACTGTAGTGGTATAAAGTGCAGGAAGCTGGAGGAGTTGGCCTGTGAAGGTTCCCTTTCTGCACAAGGACAGCAGGGCTGTGCAGGCAGCAAAGAAAAAGCTCACTTGTGCCTTTCCCAGCACCAGCCAGCAGAAATTAAAATAAATGAGAAGAGCTGACAAAGACACTGCCCTTCAGTGGCAGCTGATTGCCAGGGAAGTTTGGAGCCTTGCAGCCTGACAGAACTGAAGGGCAGCTTTACAGTCCCTGCCCTCTTTTCTCAACCCCATGTCAAGTCAGAAGCCAAGCAAAGCTCCATTCAGCCAAGGGATCAGGTTTGGTGTTGCATTTTTTTAGGCTCCCTTTTCCCAGAGCTCTGTATTCAAATCTGTAAAAACGAAACTCAATACCACTGTTTTGGGTTTTTTAAAGAGATTTCAGTGTTTCTAACATCTCATTTTTATGACCAACACTGTTGTTTGAAGGTGTATCAAAACTGAAATGAAAAATTATTCCTACTTAATATGTGAAATTTGAAAAATACTTCTATTTTTTGTCATAAATCTCCCAAATAAAAACATTGTTTCATTAAAAAGGTTTGTTTTCCTTAGTTTGGAGACAAAAGTAGAAATTTAATGATAATAGAATACAGCTGTACTGTTAAGTCTCATATTTATTTTTGCCTTTGATCCAAGCACAATGTATGTTTTGAGCATAACTACACATAATTATAATATTTCTTGTGATTTGTGTTTTTTGATTTCTTGTGAAATGAGATTTTCCAATAATTTTGAAGAAACCTTTTTACATACAACATATTCCAAACTTCTGCCACTTTTACTTACTTATATCCTTGCTCTTAAAAAAAAATCTTTTAAATTGAAAAGGTGGGTACTATTAAGTGAGATCTTTGGAAATTTTCTCATAAGATAGACTAATCCTTGTGAAGAATCCCTTCTTTCTGGCTTAGCTTTTCTCTTCTCATGGTAGTTTCTATGAGTTGTGAGATTATTAATACTCAACATTTTCCTATGTTTTCAAGAGATTTTCTTCTCGGTTATCCTGTTCTCAAATAATTGAGAAACATGGACATGAGGACTAAGAATTTTCACCCGATTTTCTGGGAGAGCATTTGGTGAACAGATCTAAGGTTGTCAGTAACCAATACCACTGAGGGAACTCTTAAAGCAGTTTTCTCCACACTTGTGCCTGCACATGCATTGCAATACAGCTGGGAAGCAATCAAGACATACTCAGCTGTACCCAGATAAGGATGATAGAAAGCCTTATTCACAAGCATTTTTTCCCCTAAATAACCCCAAATTGCAGATTATTCACCCAGTGCAGACTAACAGCAATACTACTGCAATCACACACACCCTTCTTCACAAGGCATGGAATCTCCATCCTAAATCCAGACACAACTGAGTGCTGTAACAGGTTCCTCAGCCTAGGAGCATTACAGAATACTGGGTGCAAATCAGTGCTGAAAAATGCCCTATATAACATTAATTACATTTTACTGTCACTTCTTTTACCTGCAGAGCACAGCTTCCCTTAGGTGTAAGTCCCAGTGTCCTTAAGCAGAAATAATGTGGTGTGGTTTTTCAGTATAACAGCCCAAAATATTCTGAAGAACGCCTCATCTCGTGGACACATGCACAGTTTAGTAATGAAATAAATAAGCAATATACATAAACTGTGAGTCATAAGAACTGCAGGTGAAATGGTGCTTATGCTTGGGGGACTCACAACTAAAAGGATGATGTTACTGTCCAGTTTTCTACCCCACCACTTTGCTTTAGGACTGCCATTGTCCCTTAATGTAAAACCATCACTGTGCCCCACACAGGAACTGGGCACCTCAACAAAACTGCTGTGGAAGCTCTCCAACAGTGGAGGGCCATCAAGCTATATTTGTTCCTGAGAACCACACTCCAATGCCATGGACCTTGCAGACAGACCCCTGATGGAGACAAGGGCTGCTCCTTGAGCACTACACAAGGCTCTCCTTGGGAGTGAGTGAGCCTCAGAAGTGGAGGGCTGGTTTTCACCCAATGCAGAGAGAACTGAGAAGGCATTGGCTTCACCCAGGGAAAGAGGTCAAGTGTGGAGAGGTCTGTCTTTATTCAGTTTCTAACCAGTGGTTTGTAAAAAGGACGACTGCTAAAACATTCACTTGCTAAGGCAAGTGATTCTTGCTTCACTCTCACATCACCCTCAAGGCACTTAAAGAGAAGATAGAGGTCCCTAACGAAGTTCCTTCATTAGCTTGATGCAGTTGCTGTGCTTATACAAACTAACTTCTTCTGGATCAATTTGTGTGAGGCTGCTCCCTTGTCCTCACAGAACTGCTGTGCCCTTGCATGTCTATGGCCAGCCAAGGAGCTGGGCCACTCAGAGCAGACAGGGACTGGAGCAATTTGCAGAGAGTTTTGCAAATCTCCCCAGCCAGTACATATCCAACTCTCTGGTTAATTGCCTCCAGCTGTGCCTTCTTTCTGTTTCAGTTGGCAACATGCATCCCTTAGGAATTTGTTGAGAAATAAAATGCAGTTCCTTTCCTTCCTTCATCAAATCTACTCTGCTTCAAATTTTTTGCTTTATGTGGCCAATTCTTGGCCAACAAGCCAAAGGTGACAATAAAGACCCATACACAGAGACCAATGTCACTTTGTGCACCTCTCTAGGTAAAGCCAAGTGTGCAGAGGAGGGAGATGAGCACATACAAAAGGGCTTCAGTAATTTCCTCCAGTGTTGAGATTTCCCAGCTTTGGGTTACAGTCATATCTCTCAGAATACTTTCATTTGCCCACATCTGGTTTAATTAAATTAAAATAATAAAGTGTCCAGTTACTGAACTAGTTAATATTAACTGCAACATGAAGCAATAAATCAGTCTGGTGAATTACAGGAACGTATGGTAACTATCAGCTGAATTTTGGAAAAATCACAAGCCTTTGACCAAGTACTGTGCTTTTTATACAGGTATCTCAAATGATTAACAAAGCCCATGGTGACTATATCTTAAAATCACAAGGAACTCCGGCACCAAGGGGTGCCACCTGCTCACAATGACACAGCAAATCCCAACAAAAAGTAGGCATCACTCAGCAGCCCCAAATTTCTATCAGGCAATTTGTGCTAAGACTTTACCTGCACATGTCCCAGCATGAGCACACAACACACCTGTCACCTGAGCTGAGGAGAGCCAGGGAAAGCACTGCCCCACACCAGAAATAAATTGGACCCTGCAGGCTGCAGGGAGCACAAGGAACCTGCAGGATCTGGAGTCCCACTTTCCCTGAGCCATTTCTTTCTGCATGGGGAAGAAAAAGGACAGGCAGTGACAGGGGAATAACAGCTTCTCCCTGCTAGAATACATTCAACCAACACTGCCAACAAAGAGGGAAAGGTTCCCAGCTTTCTGTTTGTCATTACACTGTTTTGTCATTGCTGTCAGGATATGCCTGTGCAATATGTGCCTCTCTGATGTCTTGTGCCTGTGTTTCATTTTTAGTTGAGTGGGATGTACAGTAATTAGCCACTTATTCTCCTTGTCTGTTCTCTGCATTTTGTTTCGTTTCCTTCACTTACAGGATTTTGGCAAGCCTTGGGCCTTATTGGCAACTCTTTTCGTTCTCCCCCATCTGAACCTCCTCTGTCGCTTTTCTTGTCACTGCTGGGGAGATGACAGTTTATATATTTGTACACAGGAGTGAATGTGCTAATATGCTCCAAATATGGACAGTGCAATCAAATTACCATGAGTTTGGTGGAATGCTTTCCTCTATTATTTCCTCCAAAAATATAACATTCCAATTGCAAACAATTTACAGCCAACAAAATATTGCTTGAATCAAACATATGTAGGGAAGTTGAGGGTTTTGTAATTCAAGATGGAAAATTTTTGCTCCTGTTTTTTTTTTTTTTCCCTTTCATTATGAGTTGTTGCCTTTGGGTGGATTTTTGCTTTGAGAGTGCG
The DNA here is from genome assembly GCA_037834095.1 of Argya squamiceps. Taxonomy (NCBI): domain Eukaryota; kingdom Metazoa; phylum Chordata; class Aves; order Passeriformes; family Leiothrichidae; genus Argya; species Argya squamiceps. The sequence goes on along the minus strand of JBBMKD010000013.1, from coordinate 7,555,053 downwards.
AGTTGCTCTCATTGACGTTACCAGGACTTATACAAAAAATAAAGAGTGGAAAATGAATGGCTTTCAGAGGCTTCAGATTGATGGAACAATTTCATCTCTTCTGTTAATGCTTTGCAACACTCCATGAGTTTTTATCTCATATCAGAAGTTTTACAGCTGTAGGGACCAATTTGAGGATCTCCTTTTGAGTTCTGTTCCTTTAGAGGAACATTATCAAATTAGCAAAAAATAAGTGGCACAGAATTAAATCCAAAACCAGCTAAGAAAAACTAATAATTTTTCGTTGGCACTTTTTGTATCTTTCTAAAATATACAAATATATTTTCACATTTAATAAATGGAATTTATTATGGAATTATTAAAACTAATTTGCATGTGATTAGTGAAGAAATAACTTCTTTATTACTGCAAGAAAATTCATAATGTAATACTTCAGAGATGTTTGAAAAATCCAGACCAGTCAATGATTCTCCTCCTGTTTTTAAAAAGTAATTTAACTGAGGTGTGGAAATTAAGTAAGAGTCTTTTCCTAGAGTCCTTTTCTCACAGTTATTGGTTTGGAAATACACTTTATTATCAGGACCTGCTTTTTGTTTCTTTACACTCATGTGGATGTAAATTCAATTGAATCAATTAAATTGGTTCAGATGAAACCAATGAATAAAATATATATTTCAGCGCATACGTATGAATATATAATAGCATTTATTTATTTTGCTCAAACCAGATTTGGCACCACTCAGTTGAAGAAATGCTGACTGGCAGTGGCTTGACTGTGTCTCAAGAATAAAACCAACCTGTATAAATTTGCAAAATACCAAAGCTATGCTTCCTTGCTCTACTAAAATATTCCCAAATTAGGCTATGAGGATGAAACGGAATTTGAAGAACTTGTCTCAGAACAGTCAGAAAGTGTTTTTGCCATGCTATCCCAGCTCACAATGAAGGTGTCAGACATGGGATTATTCAGGAGAAATCCTGCTACTCTTGAGAGACCCAGAGCAAGGACTGTGCCCTGTGCCCTGTGCCCTGTGCCCTGTGCCCCCCTGCATGTCAGATCAAGAGGGCAGAACCCAATTGAAGGTGAATTTTATCTGCCCAGAGAGCAGCGATGGCACAAGACACAACAGAGCAGCAATAAGTCTCATTACAAATAAATTCCCACCAAACTGGAATGAAGATGTGAAGCAAGAACACATACCTACAGTAGCTGGAAATCAGTTTTAGGCAGCTTAAGGAAACAGTAATTGATCTCTGTAACCCTTCTTTGTAACAAGCCACCAGAGAGCTCCTGCAGCTTGTCACCTGGGCTGTGGACTGCAATGGGGGACGACACCTGCTAAGCCAGCAGAGCTGTGCAGTTGTACAGCAGCTGTGGCTGCACAGCCACACAGACACAGAGCAACCCTGCCACAGCTCTGTGCTGATCATCCCTCCCTGGGACATGTGTCAGGGTAACAAGGAGCATTGCATCCATCATTTTCTGTAGCTTGACATCATTTATTCTTTAAGATGCAGGAGAGGCTGTCTGGATACTCCAGCATTTTGAACTGCTGGTCCTTAGGGCCTTATGAAGCAGCTCTTACATTTTGCACTAATCTCTTTTCTTCCCCAGTACTATACATTTTAAAGAGATGCCATATGGCACTTAAACAGACAAATCATATGGTGTTTTGCCCTTTCTTTCTAATTCTGTTGGCTTTACATTTCTCAAGTTGCCTTCCCAGTTGATGAACAATGTCCTTAACCTCTTGAGTGGTCCTGGACGTCCACTAGACATAGACCAACATGATACTTGTGCTGACTTCTAATATATACTGGATGTCAACAATGTTACTGCCATTCACTTCAGGAGCTGATTTGCATCTAAGCATAACATCAGGGACTCTATTGTGGCACCTAAGAATAAACTGAAAATACAGCACAGCTGCTAACAAGGTAAGCCTGAGTGCTTGCTTCCCTGGCATCCAGTTCCCAGACAGACAGCAGTCAGAAGCCACGGTGTTAAATGGCCAAAATTACATAAGTAGGATTGAACTCTGAAACATAAAGTGCTCTTCCCATTGAGGAAAACCTGTTTGTGTTCATTTTTCTTTGAAAAGGAAGTAAGTAACCACTGTTTCTGTAAGCCTCTTCTTATTGTCTAAGGAACAGAGACACATGGGTTTTCTGAAAGTTAAAGGCCCTTTTCATGTGACTAATCTGTGTTTCATAAAATGGAGGGATCAGTACCACAAGGTAGTGTAGCAGATATTGTTAGAATATAGAGAGGCATTTCATTTATTTGGAATATCACACATGGTCATAGATCCTTCATGGCCTCTTGTCACATAAGACAGAGCACAAAATGAATGGCAAAAGGAAAAGGTTGAAATCACAATCTTTTCTTTTTTCTCCTCAGTGTACAAAACAAGCCCATCATATATCTTGAGAATGAAAATGGCCCTCATGTCCTGTCCACTTAATACTTAGCACTGTAAAATGTCACATAAAAGCATGACACCCACTTGTGTGTGTGTATGTTTATCTATAGAAACAAGACAGAAGAACACACACACAAGCATCACTTGCATAGCAAGAAAATAGTAAATGCTCATCTGTAGACATGACTGGATACAAAAGCAATTGCAAGTGTTTATGCAGTACAAACATGGAGGTGAAGTTAAAACACCTTTGAAAATCTGACCCATATTATTGGCAGTAATAAGTAAATCCTCCCTCTAAAGATAAAAGAGAAAGTACCCTCATTATTTAGTTAGACCTTCACACCGTGAAGACCCAAACACAGAGGGGTTATCAAAATGTCCTTAGAATAATAAAATCAAGCACTGACAGACCAAGAGACAAAGTTTTAAAGTGGAGGCCCCCTGACAAGGCTCTGCTTTACTCTCAGAGGCTGGCTGCTCTGATTACCACATCTGACTGCTGGCAGAGATACAATGCTGGATATTCATTAGTGGAAACTGCTGTCCTAGCAAGAACATTACTGGAATTATGTCAATTAACATCAGCTGAAAACATGTCCTACCATTTTTTAAAAACAGAAAAACCATCAAGAGATTTATGAAGTTTGAAGGTAGGGTTCTGAGGTGCAGGTGGCTCCCACTGGCTGTCTCTCAGGGTGCAGGGTGAGCCAGGGACCACACACTGCCCACCCTGAGCCCAGACCCAAAACCAAGCAGAGCAGCTCAAATATCTCAGCCCCCTGCAGCTGCAGCCCCCAGGAGGATCACGCCCCAGGAGGGCAGAGGAGATGTGAGGGACACAGAGCAGTGATGATAATGTAAAGCATTCCCTGGAAATTTAAAACCTGTCTTCTCTCCTTCCTTTAAACACAATTTCAGCACCCCTGGTGGCAGCAGTGACCAAAAGTCCTTCACTAAAGGACCCACACGTGGGTGTAACTGAGTCACCAGCAATACTGCTGAACACAGGCTGGGGTGTGACTAGCAGTGCAGGCAGGGCTGCAGTGACACTGCTGGTGGGTGGATGTGAAACTAGAAGGATCCATTTTTCAAGCAATTAAACGATGTTTCTTTATGTTCTACAGCAACTATTGTTTGATTACAAATTGCTCTGGAGACTGGTATTTAAAAATGTGATTACTTTAAACAGATATCATTAGTAATACACTGTTCACAAATATAATGGAAATAAACTAATGTTTGCAGTCTTAATTTACTTTTTAAAGATGCAAATATCTTTTCTTTCCCCTGAGAAAGTATTAGCCTTCTTCAGTCTCATTAGGGAGTGTTGCCAGTCCTGTCACACCAGCTTGGGACCTAAACCTAGCAAAATGTTCTCACTTGATTACCTCATATTTGATAACTTACATGGAGATTTTCAAAGGCAGCCAAATTTTCCATGATTCATATTTAGACATTTGAATTAGTATATTTTGAAGTATTTGAAATATTTAAAAATTTTGAAGTTATATGCAAATTGAAATGAGACCACCTATTCCCATGTCTAAATGTAGACTTAGGTGTCCTGCATCTGAAAGTCATCGACTTCACTGCATGCACTGAATTTAATCTAAAATAATTTGTTCATGAGATATACAGAGACCTTAAAGTGCTTTTTAGTGCTAGCAGAGGTGTTCTGGATTTTGTCTGGCATCATCTGGTATTCAGGCAATAGAATGTAATTTAAAAATTTTTGTAACTTTCCATGTTCACGTAATCTTGGTACAAACATCAAAAAAATACACAAAAATAAATAATTTGAAGATAAACCAACGAATATTTAATGCCGCCAGTTTTCAACTACTCAGTACTGACTGAGTAGTCATTCCAGATTAAAACTGGGCCAGGAGACTCCCAGACACAGACATTCAATATTTCTATATTTACGTGTTCATCCCAATTTTGAGGAGCTGCACTTCTTAAGTTTTTCCTTGCTTACCATGGAGTTCAGTTCAAGCTCTGTTAAATCTACAAAAATCAATATTGAGTATATGTATTATGTGACAGTTCCATCTAAAAGTATCTGGTGTAGAATATGGCCAGATACAATAGAGCAGCCAAGCACATGTAATTTACCCAACAAACCTAAAGCACTCCCACATTGATTTTTGCAGTTTTGTAGCCCCTAGACACAGAGCAGAGTAAAAATGGCTTACTCATAGAGTGTGCCAGTACTTGAGGCTACATCCTGTTTGTCTTAGAGCCACTGATTTGGGTTGTCTTTTTGTTACCTTTGTTGAGGGATTTTTTAGGTCATTTAATGTGTTCTCCATTCTAAAGTGTCCACTTCTGTGGCAAGAAAATAAAATGCATTTTCTAAATTGTTCTGATCTGTTGATTACTTTTCTCAGAGTTACAGTGTACAAATGGAAAATTGCAACATTTTAACGCTTTCTAAATGCAATTATTTAAGCAAGTATGAATAGAAAATTGTATTTAAATACGGTGATAAGCTTTCAGCAATGTATTAGTGTATTTCACACAATAACTGGTATAAAGAGATTCCGAAAGACAAATACATTTTAAAGGGGCATTTTAAAAATGACATGCATACTTATTTGCATAGTATAAAATATCTATGTATATGTACTATAATAATAAATTTAAAATGTTTTAAACCATAACGGGATAATACTTAACACATACACATATATACTTATGTGTCTTCATCCTTATTCAGAAATAATAAATGCATAGGTTCTCAATGTATATTAAAATAATATTCTATTCATGAATGTCTGCTATATTAAGCAATAATTTTTTAAAAAATAGAAATTCATTCATAGATTCTATCAGCATCTGGACCTAGGTGGTAGGCTACAATATGTGTCCAGATTAAAAACTTGAAACCCCAATTTAATAAAAAACTCCACAGGATTTAAGCATGTTGCATGTCTAGAGCTTTTTTCCCGTTTTATTTACTCATAAGTATCATTAATACCGAAGATCGAAAACCTTTGGTGTCATGTATGTCACTCTCTCTCTTCAAGTCTTTAGTAGTTGTATGCTTATCTATTTCAGTCAAATGTATTTCTTATCAAAAAAAAAAAAGAGTGAGCAACCTGACAATACAGTGTTATCGAATTTTTTCAGCTGAGACCCACATGTCATTCAGCATTCAGACATGCTTGTGCTTGATTGATGGATGGGTTTGTGACAAATAAAACTAGGATCAAGAGCTTTGCACCTTTTCCCCCATCAGGAACCAGAGTAAAGCATAACTCTATAACAATGGTGGGATTAGGGATGCATTAGCTCTCCATCGACCAAAACCACCCATTCCCATCAATACTTTGCACTTAATAACCTGAAGCTATGATAAGAAAACAAAAGAAGGAGAAAGGGACAGGAGAAAACAAATCAATAGAAGAAGGGAATGTCTGAAAGATGCACTGTCCAAACGAAGAAAAATTTTTGCTGAATTGCTAGGATAATGCCCCTTGACAAGAGAACAATGTACTGTCAAGGTTTATCAGCCAGGAGGCCTTTTGGCACAATGTTAAGCACAGGTTTGGCATCTGAGTGGTGGCACTTACTGTAGATGTAAAATACATAATACCAACACGCAGATAATAACCACTCATTTTTGTTTTGTGTTAGCAGTTTGGATACCCATAAGGAGCACAATTACTTCTCCAGGTGTCCTGAAACAGATGCTATGAGCACAAGGGCTGATCCTGTCCCCCTGAAGTGCATGTGACCAGTATCGGGCTGACGTTTCTGGCCAAAACTTTGTGTTCAGAATAAGATTAATTTCTACTTGCAAATATTTATTTCTATCTTTATTATTAATTTATCTCTTACCTGTTCTTATAAACTAACCAGGAAGACCTGATTTAAAAGATCAATAGATTCTATGTAGCTTCTTTTCTTGTTTAAAACTGAATTTTGCGAACTCGCATTAAGACTAGAAGTAGAAGAAAAGTGTTCCTTAGCCTTTCTCCTCTTCAGGATTAAAGTAAGAGGAAACATTTCTTAAAACATTTGAGGCTTACTTGGGAAGATAATGAAGTATTAGCTAAGAAACAGCTGATGGAACACATCTTAATACAGAGACTGCTCCCTGGTTTGCAAGACTCGATGCTTGAACATCGAGTGGGAACAACTAGGAAATAAGTTTCTCTAAAGCTGTGCTTCAGGGCTGGAGGAGGGGAGAGCTAATGATTTTAAGCAGGAGTGTGGTTGATCAATGTTGTTGGCATTCATTCTTTTACTCATTTTCAGGTAAGCCTCTGATATACAGGAAAATTTCTAATATCCAAGATACTGAACAATGTTATTTAAGTTCTAATTTAATGAAAAGTAACAGAAAAGACTTTAAAGTGTTTTCTCAAGAAAAGGTTTCAAAGTCCACAGACAACTACAAGATTTACTCACTACAACAATATGCATAAGTTTTAATATCTCCACATTAAATGTGTACTAGAAAGGGCTGAAAGGACCAACAGTAAAAGTCCAGGATTATACAACAGGCAATAGGTGCTGTGTGCTCGCTCTGCCACACTCTTCACTTGTCACATATGGAAAGTCATGGAATCTCACCTTGCCTGTGTGTTATGGTTATGATTATGATGATGGTTATGATTTACCACTCCAGCTGAGCTCATTAATTCCCTGTGGTCACAGCCTCTTCTACAAAGTAGAACCAATAATGAATTAAAGGAAGAGCCAGAAGTAACAAGCATGTTCCTACAAGTCAGTACACTCTTTACAAGTTCCTTGATGGCTACATGAAGTTACTGAAAGGATATAGAATTAACTAAAAATCACTACAGTGGCTGGTGCAGAGGCTGAAATGCATTCACATGAAGGGAGATAAGGACAGCAGGCAGAGGAATATTTTCAAGACATGCTAGAGGGTACTCAGAGGAAAGAAGAGCAAGAATAACTATGAAAGGAAATAGCTAACAGTGAATTTTTCAATTCAGTGTATGTGACAGGAGTAGAGTCAAATGCAGCATAACATGTACAGAAGTAAAGGATGGAAATAAATTTATAAAGCATGCAAGAACTGCAAAAGTGATAAACGAGGAAGTTTTCAGACAGAAAACCCTTTCTTTTTTTTACTGCTGCTCTTATCATTTTAGACTCATGTTGCATTGCCCCGTAAAAACTGAAAAAGGTGTTACTGTCCTGTCCACAGTTCTCCTTGGAGTAACCACACAAACACTGTTTTTTTGGTTTGATGGCATTGTCACAATCAATCCATGCTATCAGAGCCTGTAACTCAGTGATGAACAGCCGGAATTCCAATGTGTCCAAGTTACTCTAGTTTTGATAACACAAGGGATGATACAGAAGCACATCTCTAATTTCCTTAAAACCTTACTGAATATGAGAGGGTCTGTGCAAACAGAGGTGACAGAAGCCTCCAGATCTGGCAAAACTGAAAATATTGTTATCATGGGGGGCAGCACTTTATAGTGGCAAAAGTTATTTCAATACTATTACCTGTGACAGGACTCATTCTGATGAGTTCATTAGTTATAAAATGAAGTGCTAAGGGAAACTCTTTTATTTCATTTCACTACACTTTTAAACTGTCTAAATGTATCACTCTACTCCTATTAAACTCTCAATAACCTGTTTACATTGTTTCTACTGGAAGGATCCATGTATCTGAAGTCTCTCATTCACATACAGTCTCAAAGGTAACTGCCAATAACTAAAATAAATCAAAATATATACTTAAAAAGTTCTCAAAACCAGTAACTTTACATTCCAAAAATGAGCAACATGAATTTGGCAAGCTCACATAGTGTAATTTACACAAAATCAAGCAGCAAATGCCTGTTTTAAGTGCAAATCTCAAAGCTATTTTAACTACAGAGCAGCCCAAGCACTTGCATAAATAATTACTTATTTATTTCCTACCAGAAATAATAATGATCTGATCAAGATATCAGCACTTTCATTCAGCCAGTTATTTCCCATCTAATTTTGGGAAGGGAGTGAATGAGCAAGATTGAATAATAAACACCCCAGTTGTGCAGTGAGCTGTAAGGCATGCAGGGAGCAGTGAGGACACTCTGTGTGTGTGTTTTCCAGGAGGATGCAGAGGCAGGAAGATATTTTGGCACAGCACAGTGATGGTGCCCAGACCTTCTCCCAGTGACCAGGCCCAGCTGGGGACCATGTGCTGTTTTGTGATGTATTTTTTCCTTTCTCTTTTTACTATTTTATCTCAAGTTAGAAATAACTATGGATTGGAGAATAATTCCTGTAGTGGTAGCTGAAGATTTTAATCTACGATTGCTCCTGACATGGAATAGGACTTCCAGAGAATTTAGTAACTATCCCTCTTTAGGATTTTAAACCTAGAGCTACAGACCAATTTTCCTTAAAAACATTAATGACTGGGCTAGGCCAAGCTTTCTGCTCCACAGCGGTCCCAACACCTTTTTCTTCCTGTTTAAATTTATTTGAGTTTATATTTTATAAACCAGGTAAAAATGCTTCTAAATTCATGCTTTGTCTATTTGCTTAAAAAGCTCATATAATATTCCTCAATCTTAGCATAATTTCCCTCCAAATCTAGATATCACACCAGGCTTGCAGGCCACTTCACAAAGAATTGATTTCTAATTCTAATGATCTCTGATCTCTGATCAAGTTGTTGAATGATGAGAAAACGAAACCCCAAAGGTTTTCTCCCCCACAGTATGAGTAACCCTTTTAAAAACAACACACTACTATCAACAATGAATTCAGTGAGAGAGGATGGTGTTTTGTTGTGCTTTGGCCTTAAGAAATATAAGGTCAGGTTTTGAATATTATGCTTAAAATGTGCATTGATGTCATTAATGTAAACATCTGACATTGGTCAATGATCCATTGGGTACCTTCCCTATTTTATTTATAGGTCTGTAGCTTCTGCTGAAGTATTAAGCTCTCATGTGACGTTCTTAACCTGTACAGAGCATTTAGCAAAAATTAATGGGGTTTCTTCCCAGCTACATGTCTCATTACATTTATCAATACAAGGAAATCATCTGAAGTCAAAATCAGCAACTCCCTTCTTAATTGCATAGATATGCATGGGTAATTTCTTTTTGTTCAACTATTCTCAAACATCCCAAAAAACAATTCTGGGGAAGTTGGCAAGTCAATATATTTATATCAAAAGATGATGTGTGCACTCTTTAAAGATGATCACTAAAATTTATTCGTTGTGATCAGAAGGTAGAATCCAAACCAACATTTGGGTGGCCGCAAGAAGATCCATCAGCTTATGAAGACTTTGCCAGTTAGACCTTCAAGTCTTCATTTTGGAATCAATTCTTTTTCTTTGGTGGAACTAAATGCATATGCTCCAGAGGGTTTGCCTAACTTCTGAAGGACATGTGCCTATAATAGGCCTTTCTCATCTCTGTCTTGTTAACAAGTATATAAATAAGAGAAGGCTTCAGTAATTGGCTCAGAGTTACTAATGAATTAATTAACTTCAGTCTATTTTACCTAACCTTTAATAATAAGAATCTTTTTTTGGTCTAGCAATAGGTCTGACAGGCTGAAAAAACAGACATGCAGCAAAGCTCTTGAAAATTAATGAGAAACGAGGAAAGAATCAATGTACATTCTGCTTGCAGAGAACTGACACAAAAAAGACACAATAAACCATGAACAAACACAGTCAGTTTAAAAAATAGGTTAGAAAAAGTGGGCAAATTCAATTATAGAAGTAATTAGAAGATATAGGGCAAGGCTGCCTTTTGGGACTGTGCCAGAAAACATGAATTAATAACAGTGAATAGAAAGCGCCCATGTAGTAATTAAGAGGCAATCACCTATGGCAATGAATACCTGAAAACAGGCTGCAAACTATTAATTCAGTGATCAAAAATATTTTTAGATGATTAATATGGCAAATTTGTTTTAAAAGACTAATTTCTGGAAAGATATCAAGACAATAGCACATTATTTGTTCCTCTGGCATTTATATAGCTAATTAAATTTTATAATTTGCAACAACATTAAGCATTATCTGAAAACATTAAAAGCAATATTTCCTCCAATAATTCTTTATTATAGTGTCTTCGAAATCTCTGAGTTAAGACTAACTTAACTTTTTTAAAGAGAATTCAAGTGTTCAGAGCTGATTGCTTAATTTATTTGAATGATTTTTGTTGTTGTTTATTAAAAAGACACCATGCATGAATTTTACATAATAATTTTCAGCTACTTTAAAACAGGTACTGAAACAACCTGATTATAATTCTAAGAACCATAAACAAAATTCTTTGATACTCAAATAAGCCATCACAGATTTTAATGCATCAGGGACATCAGGCAGGGACACCTGCCACTAGACCAGGTTGCTCAAGGCCTTTTCCAATCCATCTTTAAACACTTCCCAGGGTTGGAGCATCCTCAACCTCCCTAAGCAACCTGTTCTAATGTCTCACCACTCTCGCAATAAAAAAAAAATCTTCCTAATATCTAACCAAAATTTCCCCTCTTTCACTTTGTATCCATTACTCCTTGTCCTGTCACTAAAGGTCCTGATGAAGAGTCCCTCTCTGGCTTCCTTGTAGCCCCTTCAGATACAGGAAGGTGCTGTGATGTCTCCACACAACCTTCTCTTCTCCAGGCTGAACAGCCCCAACTTTCTCAGCCTGTCTTGAACCCATTCTGTCATGGTGACCATTATTGCCATCTGTCTTTCAACCTTTTCTGGCTTCACTCTGTTCTTTCTCAGCTGAGGAGGCTGGTACTGCACAGAATATTCAAGGTGTAGGTGTACTATGGATTTATATAGTGTCGTAATGATGGCTTTTATTTTGTTCTCTATTCTGAAAATTTTGGTTCGACTGTTCTTGACGTGACAGTTTTGCAGAACTATCCATTTACTTCAAGATCTCATTTCTGAGAAGTGATGGTTAGTTCTCAACCCATCACTTCATATGTAAAGATAGAGTTATTTTTCCTGTGTGCATTTGTCTGCACTGAATGTCTTTTTTTCCCCCATTATTGCCAGCATTACAAGATCTTTCTCAATACACCGTATCTGGCTCTTCTCTTAACTTTTCTGAGTAACTTGGTACCATCAGCAGATTTTTTCCCCCTCACTATTCACTTTTATATTTTCAGACCACTTATGAATATGTTGAATAGCACAGATCTCCACAGGGTTTTCAGTGATGACCTACCTCTGCTGTGAGCACTGACCATTTATTTCTGTACTCTGCTTTCTATGCCAACTAGTTATTTATTGATGTGACCATCTTCCTTTTTGTTCCAGAATATTTTATTTTCTTAAAGGCTTTTGGGAATGAACCTTGTTTAACCCCTTTTGAACACCCAAGCAGGTGATCTCAGCTGGTTCCCCTGTGTTCTCCTACTAGTAGATACCTTCAGAGAATTTGAATATGCAATTAGGCCAGGACTTATCTTTTAAAACTTACACAGAAAACTTCACAATATGCCATAATTATTCAGATTACACTATTTCTATTATTTGTTATAATTTCTACTCATTTTTCCAGCACAGATGTCAGGTTTACTGGGATGCAGCTTCCTGGATCTGCCTGAGTACCGTTTTAAAATCTGTTGCTGTATTAGTCAGATTTCAGTCCTCTGGCTCAAAATTACTTGAGCTAAAAAGCTGTACACCACAATCACCTGTTTCTCTCCTAAATTTCTTTAGAATTTCCAAGTGAATGTCTTTAGTCCTGATGAGTTTTTATAGCTTATTTTCTTCATTTACTCTGTAAACTATTTATGGACACTTCAATTTGATGCAAATCCTAAAATGTATTCAATAAATGAGGATTCTGGGATGGGATTCTCACCAGCCACCCCGGTGGTAAGTGCAGGTGCAAAAAAATCACAGCTTTTCTGTTGTGGTTTTATATGTTTTGAATGTTCCTTTCATGCCTTGAGCATCATAGAGATTTTCTGTCAGTAATCATACTCCTGAAGTGTTTCAAGAAAAAGGATATTATTACTTTTTATTCCTTGTTTAAGTTGATTTTCAACTTCTTTTGAGGACTGTTTGTTAAATTCCTTGTTACCTAGATTGACTCAAGGCTCTGGCTTACCATGCAGCCCTAAAAGCAACTCACCACAGGAGGTGCAACTTCATGGTAGGCTTGAACTTTCCCATGTCTGAGTTACCACCCAGCAGAAGACCACCTTTTGTTGTCAGATGCTGGCACCAGTGCTCATTTATATTGTGAGCTGATGGGGTTGGAAACTGGCCCTTGTAAGAAACTTCTCAACTTTCTCTAACCACAAAGACTCACAATGCTTGTGCTGTCACAGGGAGAAGGGAAGAGAGAGATAAAGCTCGTGGTGTAACTGGTGTTTTACCAGCAGTCAATATTCAGATTAACTTGATTTTGAAGCTCTATCTAGGGAGCAAACCTGGGCCACAGACCAGAAATATAGTGGGTGGGTGGTAGTGGTGAGGTGGGGACACCTAAGACTGCTGCCAAATCCATCTTCTCATCAAAACACAAGCTGAGTGTAATGCAGAATTCTGACACTCAGGGGCTTAAGATAATCAATTACAATAATCAAAGCTAAGCCTTTTCTAAAGGGGTATTTAGGAAAATTTGCAGGGTGTATTTTCCCTGCCCAGTGAAGTTTATGTCTTGATTTTCAGATTTACGAGTTAATTTATTGGGAGAGTGGGAGGGGAGTAAAACCAGGGACTGAGGAATCTTCAACACCATTACTAAAATACAGAAAGCTTGGGGGGTACTTAATCCCCATCCTGCATTTCTGTCATCAGCTAAACATTGTTCCCCATGGTGCACACAAGGAGAAGTGCAAAGCTGACCCAGCAGATTGAGATGAAAAGATTAGAAGCAGAAATTAAAGTCTCCTGGAGACATTGTTCAGTTATTATACACTGATAAATTTTTCATGGATTTCCCTACATTTTAAAAAATCGTATTAATCTGAACTCAGGTGCTTTAAAAACATTCCTCTGATTGTCAGTATTTCCCTCTGATTGCCTAGTAGGAGCACTCTGGTAGACAGACCCACTCATAGTTTAGCTGAAGAGGAAGATTTGCTCAAAAAGAAGAGATTTCAGCATTCAAACTATTTGCCTAGGCTACTTCTGTTTCAGTTTCTGACTTGTCCTTCATTTAGATATGGAAAGAAAGTGTGAGCTCAGGACGTAAATGCCTGGTAGCACGAGAACAGAAAACGGCTGTGCTGGGTGAGACCAAGCCTCCCTCTGTCCAGGCACTGTCTCAATCAGCAGCCAGAACGAGTGCCTAGAGAAGGACAGAAGAAGAAAGCAATAACATTTCCCCCAAAGACTCCTCCAGCTTCCACCAATCTGAGTCTCAGAGACTACTCCAGCCAGATGAGGTTCACGTGTATTTTTAACCTCTTTGGATTTCCCTTTTGGGAACTTGTTCAAGCTTCCCTTGAACCCATAGAAACGTTAAACTCTGACAGTACCCTGTGGCTGCTTAATTATGTTACATTTAAGGATCTGCTTTTGCTTCTCTTCCAGCTGCCACATCTGTCATCTTGCCTTCATTTCTTGTCCTGGCAAAGACTGTGCACAAACCACGTGAGGGAACCTCTTTGTGTATGGTGCTTTAGTCTAGATACCTTCATCATCTCTCCCAACAGTCTCCTTTTCTAGGCATACAAAGAGTCTACTTTGCTTAGTTTCTTTTTAATGGAAATCTCTCTGTTCCTGTGATCATCCTTGTTGCCCTTTTGTGAAGCTTTTGAAAAGGTAGGGGCAGGCAATATGCAAGATGTGGGTGTGCCATGTATTTATATGATGGCATAAATATTCTGTACTTATCTTCTATCCCCTTCGTATTTATTCCTAATATTCAATGAACACCACTAACCACTAAGCTGATTCTTTCATGGCCCTGTCTTTTATCATCCCAAGATTTCATTCCTTGGTGGTAAGACAGCTGAAAACCATAATTTTATCTGCAAAGTTTTGATTATTCCCAGATGCATCACTTTAACACCTATCTAAGCTGAATTTCATGGGATAGTAAAGGAGTACTCATTGAATTTCATAGGATCCTTCAGCCGTTCTGCTAAGTGTCCTCAACTTTACTGTCCTGAAAATCTGGCATCATCAACAAACTACTACCTAACCAGTCATCCTCTTTTCACTTTCCTTATGAATCAAAGAAGGAAGTTTCCTCATCTCTAGGCATAACCTCCTCTTTCAAAATGAGATCCCAATATTTCTTTCTCCACAGTGCTGCCTCCTTCATTTCATCTTGACAACTCTTCACTAGAGAGACAATAGCCAGTTTTGAATCTCTATATCTTTTAACAACACCCAAGTATTTTGGGCTCTGATGGATGTAACACACCAGACAACAAGGTTCTCACATCACCTCACTTAGAAGGATGCCAGGCAGAACTCTCCAGTTTTCTTGGCATTGCACACACAGTGCAGTGCTTAGAAACCAATTCTCTTCTCAGTTCAACATCTGAGGTCAGTGACAAACCCAGCTTTGAAAGAAGGGTACATTTGAATCCACTCTTCTTGTCAGATGAATAACAAGTTAAGTGATGCATCTCTAACAAAACCCTCTAATAAAGGTTTTAAAGCATGGTGATCATGGGAATTAGCTTGAGAGAATATGCAAAGTACAATCCAACTTAATCTAATTAGAGTTGTAGCACACAAAAGTTAACACCTCTCCTTGCATTTACAGTTGATAAATTAAATATTCTTCCAAAGAAAGAAAAAGGAAATTTTGAAGTGCTTTGGTAAGTTTGGAGCTGAAAAGTTTCACTTCCAACACAATGTTTCTGAATTTTTTAAAACAACTTATTGAACATTTTTAGAAAAAAAAATCATTGTTTGAAAATGGAATTTTAATAATGAGATATAATAGCATCTTTGAGATTGTTTTTCCATTAAAAAAAAGTATGAAAGACAAATTGAAAACATAAAACGTGCTGTTTTGCTGAAGGACCTGTCTCGGCCTTTGTGGTAACAGGCAGAATGGATCAGGAATGAATTCTCTCTTTAGTCCTCATCAGCATATTTACTTTTGCAGATACACAGAACCTCACAGAAGCCTGGGGTTGCTTTATCTTTCCTCCAGTCAGTGCCAACATAACACAAACCAGTACCACCTTTTAGCTCTCTCCTTGATTCAGGAACTTTCAAGAGGAAATTTCTAATGAGTAAATGATGGTTAACAGCAAAGAGTATTATGCTGAGGAAGATGAAGAACTACACAATTGGGAAAGAGAAAATCTGTAGGACTAAACCGAGGAGATAACTACAGAAAGAAACAAAAAGAAATAACAATCAGCTGTGCCACTAATACAGACAGTAAAGAAAAATTTTAACACCTACTCTAGGAAGGGGTGAAATGGGAGCGAGCACGAGGCCACCTCTACCATCCATGTCCCCATGAAAATGCAAATAACTCATCATAGACAAAGAAAAGGTCTGCCAGGGGCCCTGGGTGGTCATGCTGTCTACTATTCCTCAGCCTGTGATCAGTGGATTAGATGAGAGTCCATGCAGTATGTGAGATACCAGAAGATGACTTACAAAAAATTGCGAATCTTCCATATCTTGTTGTAATTTATATTATTTGTAGTATCCATCTGCTCACAGATGACTTTTGAAAAAGTGAAATACTATATATTGCAGGTATTAGGTACCCCTTCATCTCCAGCCTCATTTGTCACTGCCATCACCATCTTCTGCTGACTAGCAAGTCTGTAGCTTGGTTTTCCTACTGCTTTGAATGCTCATTCAGTGCAGTTTCATGCAACTTTCTGGTCATATCTCATTTCTGTGCCTTGATTACTTCAATTCTGTCTCTGTAGGCTCATCATAGTCCCTTAGGCTTGTCATTAAAAATCTGATTCCTTTTTGAGTCTTTGGCTAAGGCTCATGTGCTAACAAAAGATGTCTCAGTACACAGCCTGTCATCCCCTGCAATGGCACAGTTTCTCCTTGTGCCTTTGGGATCTGTTCTTTGAGAAACTGCTATCACCACGTCTTTACTAG
Source organism: Argya squamiceps (assembly GCA_037834095.1). Lineage (NCBI taxonomy): Eukaryota > Metazoa > Chordata > Aves > Passeriformes > Leiothrichidae > Argya > Argya squamiceps. The sequence continues at coordinate 7,538,610 of JBBMKD010000013.1, read as the reverse complement.
TAATTTTTTCCCTTCTCCTTTATATGAAATGCCAATTGCTTAGATTTGTATAAAGTCCCATGAAATACACTGATCCAATCTCTTATTTCTTAATGCTTGTCACATCCCACTAACAGCCAATGCTCACTCATTCCACAGCCTACCATAAGACCCAGGACAGAAGGCTCTCAATGGCATAAAGGAATTAGGTATTTTATTCCTATTGAATTTCATCTAAGTGAAAATTGAATTGAAAATCAATGGGAACTGGGAGCATAAAACCCTGTAATATGTCTAAAAATCTCTCACAGTGAGGTTTTTCATCTGCTTTTCCCACACTGAGGAAAAGGGTGAGCAGAAATGCTGAGGAGGACCTGTCATGCAAAGGAAACATTTCCAGGAGCAGGCAAGCTGGTAGATCATGGCTCAGGCAATGGGCTTGACCTCATTTTTCTTCTGTATTATAAAACTTCTGTAATTTTCTGCTAGTGCCCTTAGTCCAACACATTTCCCCAACAGAGATCAACAGACCCAGCAGTCTGTTCTCAGATACCTTTAATCACCAAGCAAGGACAGAAACAATATGGCCAAGAGTACAACTGAAAAACTAGAGACCAAGAAGTCCTCAGCATGTCAGAGAAGAGACTGGCTCCTGAATGCAGTGCAAATCTGGCAGAGCCAATCTGCACCACAGCCACACATTCTTGACCTTTGTGATGATGGCGGGTTGGCCTTTTTTCATTACTATTTGTTTGGTTTTGGTTTTATGTTTTTCCCCTCAACACAGAGATCTCATGACCTCAGAAAACAGATGTCAAGAACAAGATATTGTGTAATACCCATAAATGAACTATGGTACTTACATGTTACTCCCGTGGCTTTATTTATGGCACAGAGTTATCTTCCATCTTAGAGCTACTAACATGCACCTTGATTTTCTAGAAGAGCAGTAAAACCAACAACTGAGCCAAACTTCTTCAGCAGAGTGACAGAACACCCACCAGCAGGGCTCAAGGGCTGGAGTGTTGTGTGGGTGAAGCACTAAGTTCTGATCATCATCCTACTGAAATCACAGAACTATGATGGTGATGTAGTAAGAATGGACCCTGCAGTGGAGAGTTTGTCCAAAATTCATTTTGTGGAGACAGCTGTTATTGAGGTGAAGGGCAATTTTAAAATGCCACGAGATCCAGAATGCAGTTACGAGAGTCACCACTAAAAAAAGCTGTTGCAATGCATCGGCAGGGGAGATCTTCAATAAACTCCAAACACATTGCCAAAGCAGCAATAAACTCCTAGCACACTGCCAAACCACACCTAGAGGTAATGCCACTCTGCTCTTCTCTGCCTCAGTTTTTTCATATGAAAAATGGCACTTTGAAACTTTAATTATAGGTAAATACTTAATAGGCATAGCAGTGCTTGGAAAACACATTTGGAGGGAGGGAGGAGAACCCTTGCACAGAACTAAAATTATCCTTGGTAGAAAAGTGCTGAAAGCTGGGGACAGATCTTTATCTCCTTGAAAATAATTTCAAAATTAAACTTTCTGACACTGATTCACTGTGAAAGCTCACAGCCCAACCATGGTTGTGTAAGTACTTAACCTGAAGGCCATAATATGGTAACTGAAGAGTTACAAATTAAGATGGGGTAGTCCTTGTTCAATTTCAAATTTTCTTGGTCACTAAAGACAAGAGGCAATAAAACAATGAAAAAATTTAACTGAAGTGGATTTAGGGTATCTAATGTTCAGAGCAATTTCTGGGAATCTCTTAAAACACAAGTGGAAAAAAATTTACTGCTCTTGTGCCTTTTTACACCAATTCTTCAGACCAAGCCAAAATCAGTCATAGTTTTATTTTCCCCTGCACTTGAATGTAAGTTACTACTTTTGTTTGTTCCTCTGGTAAACAACAAAACTGGCAGATATTGATGTCTGGATAATTATTCTACACATTTCCTAAAGCATCATCAGTGCATCTTTGGGGATGGTGCTCCTGGGTAATCAAATTAGATTGTGACCTACACTGTGCTATCATCTTCCTGGGGCAATAAACAACACTATCTCATCATTTCCAATATATGCTATCAAAAGATCTACAAAAGAAGCCACTAATTTGTTGTTCTATGTAGGCTTCCCGTGCAAATGACCTGTTATGGAATTCAACACACTGCTGACATCTTTAAAGAAAGCTCTTTCTCTTTCCAGCCAAAGAAAGCTGTTGAGTGACAGCCATCAGTCAGCTGGGAAAGATGAGTGATAAATACAAAAACAAGAGGTACCTGATAGAAGTGGGCAATGTGTTAATCTTGTCATCACATTTACAGTCCCTTCTCCTATATTTCTTGCCATTAATACGGCCAGGGAGTATTTAACTGCTGAATGGAATATTCTGCCATCATGTGCCTAAAGCCACCTTCAGGGGTTCCCACAGTACCACTGTGCAGAGGCTGACAGAATGAAAGAAAAATGACAACAGAAGCTCGGAACCTGCATTTGTAATGTTTCACAAGCGCACACAAAGATTAGGTCACACATTTACTTTTTTCCAGC
>JBBMKD010000013.1:7498574-7531074 GCA_037834095.1 Argya squamiceps | reverse complement strand
GCTTCTCAAACATTCTTTTCAGTTCTTTTATCCCCTCTGAATCTATCAGCAACATTACTTCTGGATATCTCTACCCTGTACTGATTTCCAAAAGAGAGGGGCAAACAAGAATCAGAAGAGATTTGATCTGAAATTCCCATACTCCAACAAAAGACCAAAGCTCAACCAAAAGAAGACTAACCATGGTCTGCAATTACCTCTTACTGAAAAGACTTTTGAGAGCAAAGGACCCTTTATTATGAGGGAAAGAAAGGTATAAGAAATTACAGAAGATAATGCATTGCAGTTGTTTTACAGCTATTAGAGGACCAGCGAGGAAATTCTTGATGTAAAATTCATATTGTTCATTTCTTTCATTATTGTTACTTTTTCAAAGAATTCTATGCCCATGTACCAATATCCAGGGAGAAATAGCTGGTATTAAAATCAGTAAATTACAGAGTTAGTGTACTGCTGTGCTAACTAGATGAAAGGATGATGGTTGCTATTAATGTACATAAATATGATTTGAAAAGGGACAACAGAGAAGAAAAAAGAAATACATCAGGTTCATCTTTAGTTAATTTAAAATTGCATTTTAAACAATTAACTGCAATTATAATACAAATTTGTGCTGGAAAGAGCTGTACCAAAAATCAGCTACAACTGTCTTAAAATGCATTTTGTCAGATTAATAATTATTTCTAAGAAACACTTTTGTCCACAGATACATTTGTTCTCTAAATATTTCAAGCAGTTGTATTCCCAGCCCAGTTATCTTTTCAGAGGCTGAAAAAGGCCCTGGTAAGCAATTATAGGACAACCCCTTCCTCCAAATATTTACTTGTAATATTAATTGAGCAATTTAACTTATGGGATTGAATGTTAATATTTTTGGAACAATATAATATTCTTGCCTCCCATCAAGAAACGAACTTAATGATGCAAGGAAGGAAAGATAAAACTGATTTTCACCCAAGCAAAATTTAAACTAGAGGCCTTCAAAGCTACTATGTGCTGATATACACATGCATTTAAACTCTGCTTTTTCTTAACCTGCATGATGGCTTGAAAATGTGAACAAGAAAAAGCAGAATAGAATTAAGTTTGTACTTTTGCAAGTCTGATTTCCAATTCTTTCCAACAGAAAGGCTCATTTCAAGCCATTTTTGCATCACTAAATGTCAAGAGGACAGCTTTCCTGCAATGCATGACATGGGTTACTCACTTGAAGGTGAAAAGAAATTTGAAGAGTAACCTTCAAATCCTATTATGTCATAACTACTTCCCAGGAGAGGCGAAGGAGACAGCAGGGACTATGTGTATAAAACCACCTCTTTCTTCTTTCTCTTGTCTCTGGGTGCAGGCTTTTAAGTATTTGTATAATATAGGATCTCTGCCTTTTTGTTGCCAAGCATTCATAGTAAGTACTCTACAACATAACAAGAGTTTTGAATAGAAGCCAGAAAACCATCTATCAGTTCTGTTTTCTTCCAGGTTGCTTCACTGGGTTTTATGACTGATACATGTTCTATAAAATATCTAATTTGTGTACATCAACTAAAAGGGAAAAAAAAAAAGGAAAAGCTCTATTGGACCAAAATTTAGTTTGGGATTCATTTAGACAATTCAAGGATCTGGTAATTTCCAAGACAGCCATTACCTGTGAAATGTTGCAGGAATAGCAAATATTTTAACTGCATCTTTGTGGAGTAGATAAGTAAGTTGCAAAATGACTGCTCCTAGAAGATCCCCTTTCATGTCAAAAGGATAACTACCCAACAACAGAGCTTTCTATAAAGAAGCTTTGAGAAGCCAGGGCATCACTCTGCAAATACTAAGGATTTTGTTATGAATGCTATTATAAGAGATTCTATCAATCTAAATAAACCCTTTTTCTAACACTCATCAATATGATTTTTGAATGCTTTATAGGCGTCAACTCAACCAATATGATAGAGACTACTGGAAAGGCTCTCAATATAATCTCCTACAAAGCCCTGTGAAGTTCAGACAGTTGTCATGCTCTTATTTAAATGTGAACTAATTTTTAATCATAGTAAAGTACTTGAAAATTAATGTATCCTTAAATTCTCTTCTCTGTGTCACCATCTCCATCAAACCAAGTGTGTTTATTCTGCTCCTTCTCTGTGCTGTGTTTGAGAGTCGGAACAAAGGCAGCATGTGGAGCAAGGAGTCACCAGCGCCAACAGTCAATAAAGAAGGGATGGAATGCCTTCAGGACTGCAGCTTGTCTGGACATTTGACCAACTACTGGGTTTGCTGCTTTCGGGGAAGGCAGCACTGTTAATATTTAACATTAGAGTCCATATCAGGTCTTATGACAATACAGGTTCTTAAAGACTGACACAGTCTTTGCTACACAGATGATGAAGTCAAGGACCACTTAGACAGCAAGAGGACTCGAGTTCAGTGTGTAATTCAAGACATTGCTAGTTAAGATGTTGAGACCTGGGTTAGAGGAGTGGACAAAAGTATTTGCGACCACCAGACATTCAGAATTCCTTCTGAGCATCAGTTTGGAATGTGCCACTCCCCCCCACACAGGAGAACAATAATCTTTGGGACCAGCAACCCTAAATTCTTTGGTTTTGAGTGACATTATAATAAAAAAATCCCCACTAGAAACAGCAGAAGGTTGTGAGCACTGACATTCCTCCTTACAAAGCAGACCATGAAGAACCAAGCATTGAACAGTAACAATCTGAACACCAAAGCTGATCTGAACACTTGGTGAGTTCATTCTTTAGAATAATCTGTTAAAAAACCCTGAACAACCAGGAGCAGAACAACATGTTCAGAGTCTCAGAATGTACTTTCTAATGGGGAACAGGACTTCTCTGGTATACCAAAGGAGGAGGAACACGAAAGTATAGAAGCAGAAAACCTGACCATTTTCCTCTAATCTCTGAAACTCCAGAGCAAGCTCATGTGAGCCCTGACTCTGAGCACATGCATGTTGAGGAGGAGCACAAGTACAGCAACATAAATGTAGGGAACCAGAACAACTGAACATTCTGCGAGTGGGGTGAATCCAGGACACAGAGCAGCAAGGACAAAATCTGGAGGGTTGGAGGCAACATTCTGCAAAGAGAAGCTGCATGACCATTATGTACACACAGAGAAGCTCAGCAACATATGTGACCTGAATACCTGAATGTAACCAGCAGCCATTCCCAAGACAGAGCTTTCCAAAAAGAACAAAAACCAGAACAAAATCACACGAACTTTGAACTTCTCAAAAAAGAAGGGTTTTGTGGAAGTGCCAAATGCAGAGAAGCGTCAGCCAGTGGAATCACAGAATCACCCTCTGTAAGTCCTGAGTGGTTAAAGAGCAGAAATAAGGTCCCATCTGTGAAAAAACAGATGACTAACAGGAGAGTCATTTGCAGCTTTGGAAGAAGAAACAAAAAATAGTAAGTAATTCTGATTAAATACAAATTATTTGAAAAATCACAGAAGAAAAACAGTGAGAGGATGGAAAATAAAATAAATTGCAACCAATAATTTCACCATAATTTCACCTGTGTGATTCTATTTACACCTTGAGCAATGAGACCCAGAATCATCAAATCCATACTGCAGGCTTTAGGTGGGTGGGCTTCTGCTTTGGATAATTAAAATGGCTTGTCTGAAATTATTTGCATAAAAAAGTGATCTGGTTTTACAGACCAACTATTTCTCTCAATTAGAAGTGCATATGCAATTTAAAACCTAAAATTAGACACTTTAATCCATATTTAAGAACCAAATAAGCAGCATGGGGTCTGTGAAAAGCAAGCTCTTAAACCACTCAACATTATTTATAAACACATCCACAGGGATGAAGAAGAGAAGTAATATGCTGATATTGCTGAATGTGGAAATGGAGACCAGAGGTTTGATCCAGCACTTCAGGGATCAGGGGCTTTGTCATTCACAAACAGACAGACAAGGTGATCTCACATACACTCCTTGCTCTCTGCTTTACAGTCAAAAATGGCAAAAGGACAGCAGAACACGGGAGTCTTCCCTGAGTGTGATATTTTATCAAAAGTATGAACCATTTCCCTGTAAGTTGTCCTGCAGTGACTGAGAATGTAATGATCTGCACTATGCTCACCATCCGTGGGACAGTTACACACAACTGCACATCTGTAAAGCAAGATGATAAAAAATACTTTTTTTGCATATTTTGAGAATTAAGTTTTATACAGTTAATACCAAGTAAGGTGCAAATAAATAACATCCCAATTGAATGTTAACCCAGTCATCTGATGGGTGGTGAAAGAGATGTAAAGAAAAGGGGATGTGTGCTTTTATAAAAGATAAAAATATCTGTCATAAAACTACTGTAACCTTTTGTCTCCTAACCACATGTATTACTAAATTATTGAATAATCTAATGCACAGTTTCCTTTATACAGCTGAAGCAATCCACCCAGCTTGGTATGCAAAACAAACAAACAAAAAAAAGAGCATAATTTGACATTTTCACATGCTTGGCATTGATAGCAAGCTCATTTGGTTTTTTTTCAGGAGTATTTTGCATTCTTGGAGTACACCAGCAGTGGCTATAGTGTGTGATGTAAGTGTATCATAGAATGTGTTTATTATAGCCATTTCTCTGTAGCTGCTACAAGGGAACCCCTTTGAGGCTAGATAAAAGTTTGCCAAAAATAATATTCAAATATCCTTTTAATCAAAACAAGATAAAGAGGAGATTAGTGCCACCAGTGTCAACATCACCACTTCCAAAACATATGCTCAAATAAAACATGAAAGCTTTAGGGGATTGGTTTTGCAAGCTTCAGTAGCTCACACTTCCTCTCTCTTCCAACTCTATGTATTATTAAAATGCATCAGCTGATGATGTGTGTTAATGACAAGCTCCATCCTCAAAGGGGTCTAATTCATTAAAGGGGATGATCACACAGTAATTCTCAGAATTGAAAACAAAATATTTATTTAGATTATTAATTATGAATTTTATTTCAATGTAGAAGATTAGATTCTTGTAATGTCATTTAAAATAGAACAATGGGAAAGTATATTGCAAGAAAAAAATCCCACATAAATATCAAGCAAAATTTAATTCCCGACTAAACTTAACAGCTTGAGGATTTTTCTCCATAAATATCAATTTTCATGATTATCATACCTGATAAACATTGAACATTTTCTTTAATTCTAAATCTTGCTGTTCTTCCTCCTCTCCCTCCCTCTCCCAGGAATAACAATTATAAATGACATATTTTTACTTTTACTTACAACTTGTTTAACTTCTAGATTTTTGGAGAGAGTGTAGGGCATTCGTCTGTCATCAAACTGATACCCACTGAACTTTTATTTAAAATATCAAAATTTATATTCTCCCTCTGTTTTGGCAAAATTTCACCTGTACAAAATCTAAGGACTGGATCTAGAAATTTCTAATTTTAAAAAGCACAGTTTCTTCTTTGTTGTGGGAAAGCAAACTGTCAAGAATGAGAGACATTAATTAAACTCAGTGCTTGGTGGAGCCACTGGGAACTGATCTATGGAGTGTGTCTTTCCTGTCTATCATCACTAGAACAATTTCACAAAAACGTCAGTTTGGCCCAAAATATGCATTTGATGGTTGTGTGGGATGGATTTGGCCACCAAAGGCTACCGATAAAAATTAAACCAGCACTAAAATACAGAGAGCATTGAGCATGCAAACATCCTTAAAATTCATGGTTAACTACTTAACCAAACATGTGTGGTAGTGGAGGATTGTATCTTTTGCATCCATGAAATCACATATATCACAGGTTTTCCTTGGGAATTCACACAAGACCTTGGGGAGCCCTGTGCTGTGTTTATCTGTTGGACACAACTCCCACAAAGCTGCTGCCCATGACCAGGCAGCATCCAGGGGCTGTACACAGCCACCAGCTCAGAGGCAGGGGAAGAAGGTATCATTAGCACAAATCCCCAGCAGAGCAAATGGATTAGTAAAAGACAGGGATGCAACTTAAGCCCAGGGATTTTTCTAAGCATCTTCCTCAGGACAAAATTGGCATTTCCTTCCAGGTCGTTTGTCACTGTAGGATACGAAAGACTCCAAATATTTCAGAAGGCAAAGAGCATAGAAAAAAATCTTTATTGTCTAAATTCTTACTGCCTTTTATAAGGTGTTCTGACACAGAGAACATGATTGGTGAATAAGAATGACACCTCTCTAATGCCATTGGTTAAACTAGAGAAACAGCAAACACCAGCTGGACAAAGGTTGTTTTGAGAAAGGAGAGTTGTCTACCCAGATTGTTTTGAGAAGAAACTTTCTTGAGAAATTTTTCCTTGGGAAAAAGTTAGCAGCTGGTAGCAGGCTAGAAATCTCTCATGCCCACATTCCTTTTATTCATTGGAGCCCCTCACTGAGCTGCACTGAGTCACTGCCCCATGTCTGCCAGTCATTGTTACTGCACAGATCCACAGTGCAGGTGTTCCATGGGCACAGTGGCACACACTGGGAAAGGCCACTGTGCTGCAGAGCCACATTTAGGGCCAGTCCCCAGGAACGGGTGCCAACAACACAAAGTGAAACTGGGAACACCACTCACACCAACTGCTCTGATGCTCCAGATGAATGCAATGCTGAAAACAGATTATGGAAAAACACAGCCATGGGAAAGAAAAACTAGAGTATTACACAAGTTTAAATACACAATACTTCATGTTTGGCCTGCTCTGAAATTCTAGAGAACATAGCTTTTACATAACTTTACACAAAACTTATATAATTTCATCATATGCTTCCCTTCAGGTGTCTGTGACCTCAGCAGCATTTAGATGAACACCTCTCTTGCTTGAAATAAGGAGGTGTCCATTGATGGAGTGATTCATGACGGTGTTTGATGTAGGAGAAGCTGCACTCTTTATAATTAGCCATTACACACACCTTACTCCAGCAATTTGGCATGCATTTAAGAGAGAAGAAGTGTTTTAAACCATGGGTAGCGAAAATAAAAACTTCAAAGGAAGTTTACAGTATTTTCAGAAATCCTTACTGAATTCATACATATTTACTGAATAAGCAGAACACTTTAAGCCACTTTATTCTTCCTGTGACCATTATCAATTTGTTACTAAGGGCTTCCAAGGCAATAGTACAAAATATATAATGCCTGTACTAAATATATTCTGAAATTCTGCAAAAGTTATATTTAACTAATGTAGTACATAGGGGAAAGCACTGTATTTGAATACACCTAATTTTCACTGAATTTGCAATGAAAATATTAACTAGGTTAGCCACATTACTGTGTGCAAAAGAGATAATTTCCAATGGCTTTTAGTTGCACAAACAGTGCCATGGGATACAAGAATTTCTTGAAGGTTTTGAAATACGATCTTTTCACTATTTAGTAATCATGCCCATAAAACTTGCTTGTATCAAAATATGAAACCTATTCTAATGTCGCTTTCCCAGACAGGAATTATCCACCATTAAGGTAATTACTAGGGGAGAAGTAAATTCACATTAAACTCCCTGACATATTATGCCAAGAAAGTCACTGAAAACCTCTTGTTTACTTATATACTACTATATACTCTTTTCAAGCTTGTTTTTCATATCACCAGCATGAGTACAAAATATAATTATTAGAAAAAGCTCAAAGTACAAAGCTGCTTTTAAAAGAGCACAATTAAAGTAAACTTTAAGCTCCAGACATAGCTCCAGAGCTGCAATAGAAGGGCAGAGACAAATTAAAGTTTTAAGAGGAAGGTGGAAAACGTACTTCACTGCAAAGCAGGGCAACAAATTACTTAAACTCATAGTACACATGGACAATTCACTTACTGTAAAGGTAATGATTTATTGCACAACACCTCTGAGTTCTAGTTCATCTTCACACAGTTAAATTACAATTTCCTTCCTATGGTGAATACACACAACTCATAGTTATTTGTTTGTAGGATAAGATCACATATCTTCATAACAGGTCATTCATTACCAAATGTCTGTGAAAATGCTTCTATAACCTGGTAAGTCTGGCCAAGAAGCACAAGAGGCTAAACCCTACATTATATCAGGCAAACATATCTGTGTGTACATAAAGACTTAAATAGTTCCCAAATGCTGTGCTCCAGGAGTGCTCCTCAGTTTGTATTTACCATAGAGAAGATGGTATCTTAAATGTAAACAGTGTGTACTGCCCGGGTTTGGGGTGAGTTAATGGTGATTGTTTGCACAGGATAAACCATCTCATTCTTCCTGGGAGATGCTTCCAACAGAAGATTTAAGTGTCTTTATTTCCCTCTCAAGCACTGAGAAGCCAGATGGAAACCAGGCCAAAAATCTTCAGCAGAGGCTTTTGATTTAACCATGCTACTGATGCATCTCAGAGTTTTAGCATGTATTTATGAAGGATACCAAATCCTGACAACTTTGCAGCTCTTTGGTGAGGTTAAGTTAGCAATTTGTCCAGGGAAAGTACATTTTTGCCCTCATGGTGGCAGAGAGAAACTCAAAAATACAACCCATTGGACAAGGCAAAAATAAAAGTTACTGTGAAAATTTTGTTTTGTTATTAAATTTAAATTACAATTTTAGAGAATCATAAGGGACTTTTCCAGGTTTTTCACCTTCTCCTGGCTTTACCACCAACTTTCATACACAGAAGACATGTAAAGAGTATGGTTATGTAAGCAGACACCCAGATATTCCACCCCAGCCCCCTACCCAATTGAAAAGTAAAGTTAGAAAGGAATTGCTTTTTCATAAATTTTCCTGAAAAAAGTTATTCAATTGCAAACAATGTTTTTTAATACAAATACAGATTCTCTTTTGGAAAAAGTCAAGTATTTATTGTGAAAAAAGTTTAGAAAACTATTTTCATATCCTAACTGGAGTTCAACAAACTTAACTATAATGTTGTTTTATAGCCAATCTTAGTTTCCTTCCTGAAAGTGTGTCCCAGTGTGGAAGTGCAAACAAAATATTTGGTTTTCAGTACTTTCCAGTACTTTTAGTGCTTGCAATTTTTAATTACAAAATTCATATAAAATCTTTCCTCAATTACTTTGCAGCAGATGCACAATGAATTTAACTCACAAAAACAAGTACTTGGCTAAGTAGCATGTCTAAGTTGAGTGTTGGGGATTTTGAATTTCTATCAGTTATCCATGACCTAAATAATGCTATGCTGGTGTGCACAGTTTGAATGAGAAGAATTGCACAAAAATATAACAGACTTGAGAAACCATAAAACCAATCACTTACTTGTATCTTGTTTTATAAACTTATTTAGTATACAAGATAATGAAAGAAAGGGCTTTACTTTTCTATTTATAGTTATGCTGTTATTAAGTGGCAAAAGCTACAGTTGAATAATAAGATTTTTCTTCACTTAGTAGAAATATTTAAAGTGTGCTTGGACATTTTAATATTAATAAACTTAAATTAATTTCTAAAAGTTATCATTTTGTTACTCTATTGCAATGTTCGTCCCTGGTAAAATCATTAAAATCCAATACCAAAATGATGGCTATTGCAGTTATACACATCTGTTGTACTTTACATGTATGAGCTTCAAAGCACTTTCTAAAAAGTAAGTTTAACACAACACTCATTAGAGGAAAGTTTAATTTTAACCATCTCAAAATGAGGCAAAAGTTTGCCCTGGGTTGAAAAACAACAGGGAAGAGAATCTGGCAGCCTTGGCTCTTCATCTTTTCTTTACATTTATGAATCTACATTAATTTATTGGGAAACATATTTAAAAAGAAGGTTGGTCCTACAGCAATGATGTTAGCACTATAAAGTTCAAGATATAAGATAGACCCCTAAATTCTATGTACCATCTCCAAAACTTCTGTGGTTCCCAAACTAAAGTTATGCCCAACTCAGGATAGTGCAAACTAAAATAGAGATGCAATTCCTTATATCCCTGTGGCCCTATGTAAGAGAATTTACCTGTGGAAAGAAATGTTACAGCTACTTGGACATGAATCTTTGTGTCATATTTATTCTGTTTTCAGAAACCACTTCCCCTCAGCACGAGCCATTGAAATTCTTCTGAAGAACAGGAAGGACCCAAACACTTCCTTCATGTCAAAAAACAAGAGGGCTTCTATCCCTAGCAATTAAAAAATGGAAGTGCATGTCCTGACATGAGTTTTAATTACTGTATGGGGACAACTGACCTTTTTCCAGACAGCTCAGGGGCGACTGTATGAAGGACCCATTTCCCATGAAACCAGCCTCCAAAGATTTCATCAGACAAAATGATAATGAGCTATTGCAGTTGAAATGAGCTGATTAGTTTTTCCCCCCCAGCTGCTGTTCAATTAATGAAACACTTTTTAAAATTTTGAAATGAAGTTCACTAGTCATCTATTTTTATTTTCTTATATTGAAAACTGATAAATGAATTCAGACTCTTGGTGCCACAAACAAAAAATAGTTTGAATTTCAGATCTTAGAGAAGTGTTAGAAATTTGAAAAAAAAGAGGCAGTTTTAAAAGGAGTGTGAATATTTAGCAGCAAATATTCCTAAAGGACTGGTAAAATACAGATGATTGAAGTAGCAGCCAAAAAAGGGATGCAAATCACTCTTAAATGAAAGGTTATAGAGCACTAGAGGTGTTTAATCCAAATAACAAACTGTTGTTGTCAATGAAAGATCTGATACAAACCGATTTAGATAATGCAGAAAAATGAACACACAATTTGACAGCTAGCCTGGATTTACAGAATCATGGGATTAAATGCTTTCCACTTATTCAAAGAGGATTATTCAGGATACATTTATTTATTTAAAACAGATCTTTTACAGAACTAAAGAGTTTACAAATGATATGGAGTGATGGAAAATAGAAAATCCATATCAGCTTTGGCTTCTGTCATTCAGCCACAGATGGGAAACTGCTTACTACCAAATACATAAGATATTGCATTAGCAAAATAGTAATAATAATATTAATAAATTTGGCGTAGCCTTAAAATATTTAGTCAAAGAATGAGATCATTAAAACACTTGCACAGGCCATTTGCAGAGAAAGGCAGTAAAATATGAACACACTAATGAAACATCCACAACTAGACCTAATCCTGGAAAATACAGGTGCAAATCAGGGATAATGCTGGTGGAACTGTATAGCTGCAGTTGGTCTGAGATGGAAGATATTAACCAGATGAGATTGGAAAGCAGGATTCCTGCATGCAAGTCCAAGAACTGCTGAACACTCACTACAGGGCACTGATTAAGTCACTTCACTTTTCAGTCCCCATTTCTGTTAAGAAGAGAAGATTTTAACCTGAAAAGCACTAAAGTTTTAATTAAACGTCTGATAAGTGATTTAGTCTTATAGTAAAAGCTTCTCCTCATGAGCAAAATAATAACAGCACTATTGTTTGAAAGTTTCTGCCTGTGCCAGAATCATGTCAGAACCTAATTTTCATCACTGCTGAAGGGTATTTATCAACTCTGGCAATGCTTTGTGCTGGCTCTGAAATTCCATTTCATCACCAAGGTGCTGAAAGTCAAAATCTTATGTTTAGATTTTTGGTAAGAAAATCTATATATTAGAGGAGAGGGAGAAATAAGTGAGAAATGTCTTTAAATATGACAATAAATGGAAAATAAACAGCTCAGTGTAACTGGGTCACTGGAATGTTTGCAGTTTCACAAGCTATATTTGCATTGTAATTGTCAGTTTCTGAACTCAGTAGATTTAACATCCTTAATGTCACCCCTATGTTGCTGTGCTTTGAGCACTCCTGCTCCCTCTTCAAAATTAAATCATCTTCCTGGATACCAGTTCCAGTTATAAATGTGAACAGGTTGCACAACTGCAGCTCATAACAACATTTGTGTAGATGGGGAATGTTGTTTCCCTTCAGAACACCCACAATCCATATGCTTCTTTTCCTACCAAACCCCAAGCATGCAAGAATGGTCTAAAGAATCAAGAAGGGACAAAAGGAAGTAGCTGCCACACCTTCTGTCCACCCTTTGCACATGACTAGTACCAAAGACAGTGCCTTGAAGACAAAAATATGAGCTTTCTGAGCTAAAATTAAAACTGATCAATGTGAGAGCCTTCACTAAATGAACTACACGCAGTTTTAGCTGCTGTGATGTACCTGATTTAATTTGCATCACATGAAATGATCCAGATAATGACAGTGACCCCTGTGCCTGTTCATTTCATTTCCCCAAACTGCTGGGCCTATCATTAACCAAGGCAAGATAAGATAACAGATGGCTGTGAATTAATCCTATCTTCAAATATCAAATGCAAAAAAAGTGTCTCAATTAAGACAAATTAATTTAGATTCAGCATTCTAGAAATAAGTTGAAATAGATTTTGTGTCCACTTCAGGGTACAATAATGGGTTCATAAATGAACTCACACTTTCTTACTGATGGGGATGCCGATAAGGCCAAAGCTGTAAAACTTCCCAGATGTGTTACTTCAACCACTTTGCTCAGATTTGAAAAAGCAGATGTGAATGGACCTGTAGATTCATTTAAATATTGACCGTAGCTTTATGACCAGATGTAAACAAACAAGACTTGACAATGTAGCCACTGTTTTAGGGGAAACAATGACCTCATTATGATCACTCTGAATTTTCTATCAGTCAAGCAGACTTGTGAACTCAGTCCAATCCTGCAGATTCTATTATAAATACTAATTTTTTTAAATTACTCTCTAGGGGACTAGTACATCTATTTATGTAAAATATACATACACATGTATAGATTGTTTTCTTGGAATGTATGCCAGATGAGGAGAGAGAAGCAGGGGCATTGAGAGCAACAACAGGAATTCAGGAAGAATGAAATAGTGAGGAAGCCACCTGCTTTGGCATGCCTGTGCCTGAGCCTTATTGTTTCATAGCTGAACTCTCACTGAAACTATGAATTTGAGTCCTTTGAACTGTCTGTGGTAGACAATGCTTCATCGAGGAGCTGAGTGCCTGCAGGTCACCAGCGAAACACCAAACACTGAAAAGCAGCAGTGAAGCACTTCAAAAAAGAACAGGTAGACACGTACACTCGCAAAGCTCCTCTTGTGAAGATGCGTCCTATGCCAGCAAACAAATGCTGCTTCTTTTCTTCTCTCTAAAGCTCAGAACACTCACAAAGTGTGAAATATTCTAAATGACACACATCCAAGATGCATGAATCCTACTTACACTCTTCTTGACGGGTAAAAGTGTCATAAGGAATCGTCAGCACTCACGACTAAGTGGTCAAGTACCTTGTTTGGTGAACAGCACTCCCGTTTCTCCTCCAAATATTCCTAAGTGCCACCAGTGCTGCAGACATCCTGGCTGCACAGATTGTAAGCAAGAACCCAGACTTTCGTTCCAGAGAAATGCAGAATATAGCAAGGCACTATCACCAGTGGAATATAAGGATATCTAATTCTGCCAATGAATTACAAATTTCACAGTCTGAAAACGGTATCTTGTGATGCAGTGATGTAACACAGAAACCCTGTGGCCTTTCATTTTCTGTTAAAGTGCTGCTGTCATTGCATCAACCCCCCAGATTTCTCTGAAGACTGTGATTTTCCTGGATATGAGATATTTCTGCCAATTTGAAATAGGCATACAAGGACCTCTCAAGGCTCTGTCCATAATACATGGAAGCAGTAAAAACAAGACAATTAGAATACTGTGTAAAATTCTAGGATGCAAATTGTGACAGAGAGGAATGCTCTTCTGCCCCAGTCAAACCACCAGATTTTGCCTGGTATTTTTATTCTTATTGCTTCCAACACAGCTGCTCTTCACTGACACCATTCTCATCTGTTATTTCATTCTCATCACTTCTGCTTCCCCTGCTGCAGTTTTATTGACTACATTTGTCTTATCCTGGATTCCCTCTCTAGTTTAAGTCATTCATTCTGATTTTACAATTCACTATTTGTCTCTACTCTTTCTCTTTACCCAGATGATTCAAGTCTTCACACTTTTATTACTGAATTCCTTTGGATGTTACTCAAAGAATTCTGTAATCAGTTATGAGAAAACATTGATTTCATCAGGACTCAATATCAGTGTTTTATCAGTATCTCTCTTGTTTAGCACAAGATCAATTTTCCACCTCAAGGGAAAACCAGATCTAAATGTTCACCCAACCATGCAAATACTGTACTTATTTCATTAGAACTCTCTGGAAGCCACATCACACTATGGCAATGGATGCTATGAGCTTAAATTACAAAAGCAGTTAGAATAAAATAATTAATATTCAAAGAGGATGTGAGTTAACAGTATAAGAAATAAACAGTCACCCACAAGCAGATGAGGATCCTCCTCTTTTCCTCATGTGGTGCATGCTGGTGTTTTTCCAGATGGATGTTATGTGAGAGCCCAGTGAGCGAGCTGTATTTGTTATCAGCAATTATCTGATCACAACTGACACACAAGATTTAGTCTTGAAACTGAAGAACCCACTACACAGCCACAGAAAGCAGCATTAAGTTGGTTAATCAGCTGATTTCTCTCTTCCCACACCAAAAAGAAATAAAAATGCCTCTTTACGTATTCTCTGGTGAAAGTAAAGAAAACCCTCCAAACTTTTTCAAAACGAAGCCATCTTCAAATCTTTAACACAATGGAGCAGCTGCTACTGAGTTTCCTTGATGGGTATATTCTGTCATTAGGGAAATCAGAGGCCCTGCTAAATACCTTTTTTGTTTGGTTGTTTGTCAGCTCAAATACAGATTAGGTTCTCTGACAACCACATTGTTTGTTTGCAAAAATACAGGGAGAAAAACCTTCAGTTGCAACTTGCATTCTGTAGAAGCAGTGGATACACTCAGAAATATTTTGTTAAATTCATTTACAGGAGGAGATTTTACCATCATTTAAAAAAAAATGTAGCAAAGCCCAACTTAGATGATTCTTTCAGCATTGCTGTGCGAAAATGATATAAAATCTATTAAAATACTAAATGTAAAGCAGATAGCAAACTTGCAAATTTTACTCAGGAAATACTAAGTTTGCAATTAAAGCATATTTTGAGTAAAACAATACTGAATTCTGAAACTAAGCACAGTATTGAAAAAGATGAGTCAGAGTATGAGCTACTTGACAAAAGAAACTTCAACAAAGAGGAGTTTGTGACAGAAGGGTAAGGGCCCTTTTTTATCTTACCATAGCCTTGGATATAAATCAGAGCTGACTGGAACAATAGTATTTACATGGCAAGCTGTGAAAGCCTAAAGAGAGATTTCTCTACCTTCATCTGGAAAAACCCACATCCAAACACACCATCTGCCATGGCCTGCCCAAAGCCACTGTGTCCTTGAGTGCTGTGGACATCCACAGGCACAACCAGCCTGCAATTAACTTGCACCTTGCTCTGCTGATACTCAGTCAGCCTGGAGTGGGACGTGTGTGGAGACATATTGTGCATGCTTGCACACAGTCACATTCTAAATTATTCTTTTTAAACTGAAATCCCAAAAATTAACAGGCTTCAGATCATGGAATATATAAATGTTACTGGCAGTTATAATACTGATAATTGTGATAGAAAATATGCAAAATTATCTGGGCAACATTGTTTGAATTATAATATAAATAAGAAAATATATTCTATATAACATCATAAATACTAAATATGGTCTCAATGAAATGTTGAAATTTCTGACAGCAGAATTCTGATAGTGTCTGCAGCTTGTTGAAACTTTTAACAATACATTAAAATTTGTCTCTGGAAAGACAAGAAGGAGAGAATATCAATTTAATGCCGAAAAAAGGGCCCCCTTAATTTATGTGTTATTCTGTGTTATTTACTTAATTTATGTGTTATTCTGTGCCAACCAGTGATCATAAATATGTGTCTATACAGTCTGTCTCTCAGCAGGCGAGAGAGAATAACAGTATTGCCACTACAACTTCTCGTGAAAGAAATATGTGGTTTACAAACATCATTACAGAAAGCACAGCAGCATGTTTCAAAACAGGGACTCTGAAGTGGAAAGAAGGCAGGATATGATGTTAGCTAAAAATTTCATAGAAGAAGTTTCTGCAGCCAGGAGTTGTGTTTGTCATTTAACATGCAACAGAGAAAATGGAGATACTAAGCAGAGAAAAAAAAAAAGGTTGCAAGAAAACTCAGAACCTCAAAACCAAAAGATATTGACAGCAGGGAAACACAAGATTGCAAACACAAGACTGGTTGATGGTGATGTGGACATCACTGATACAGGAGGAGTGAGAGAATGTGTTGACTGATAAAGGAGAAATCAAAAAGAGAAAAAGCTGAGAAACCATCATGACTTGCTTAAATTTGCTGTGAAGTTTCAAAGTGTAGGAATGGTTTTCAGTGCATGTCGTTCTGATTGCACTGGTCAGTTTAATTGCAGGGCTTCCTCCCAATGGAGTCCACCTATCACTCCAACCTCCTCTGTTCCTCTTGGAGCTGAGATCTCCATGTGTATCACACATCCAACACATATCCAGGTTTTGGAGCTAAAGAAAAAGTGCTTAACCATTTTTGCCACCCAGGTTCTCCTTCAAAACCTACAGTGGTGATCTTATTTTTTAAGATTTGTTTTTTATTTTTCAGTGTTTCTGAGAATTACCAGAACTACACTGTGAAGAAAACCACCTCTTGAATTTACCCACTGCAGGAAAATGGCAGCATTTTCAGGAGCCTCAGTCTTGACCTAAGAGTAGGATATGGTGCTTCTCAGGTCAATATTTGCCCTGTTTGTGAATCTCAGTGGGAGTCCACAGAAGTGGTCATTATGAGGGTGGTTCCAGGTGCAAACATCTGTCTGGTTCACGCTAATGGAGTGCATTTCATAGTGAGCAATGAATGATTTTTGGGCAGTCAGGACAATAAGGTACAAAGCAAGCAGATAAAGTTTTAAGGAGATCTGTTCTTCCAAATTCATTTAGGAGACAACGCACGTGTTGTGCAGAGAGTCTGACCAAATACATACCAAATAATCCATCTGCACTCCTTACATTGCCTCTGCTTGAAGAAGCACATTCAGTAAAAGTGTTCAAAAGCAGCTAAAGATGTCAAAAACATTTACAGGCTAAACAGATCCCAGCTCAGATAACTCCATTTCAAGCAATCTAAATTCATCCCCATTATCACTTAAGTGAGCATTACGGCTGTTAGCAAACCCTACACAAATATTCAGATTTTTGTTTTTCCTGTCATGCTGAAGGTTATCTCCCCAGTTGCTCTGAAAAATCAGGTGACAACCATTTCCCATGATGCTTTAAGGGCTGTCAAAATGTCCATCAAACTGTCACCTGACCAATCGTTCCCATGGTTCTTTTAGACTTCTCGTATGATAAATTGAAAGGCACTATTATCTGCCTGTTGTGAAGAGGAACTGCTTAGGCTTTGATAAGATATCACCAGTCCCAGGTGAGAGGAGGCTGACAGCACATCAAGACAAGAAAACACATGGAAACAGTGAACACAGGAGCAAAAGGTTTACAAACATCTGTTGTCATTATTTATTACCCCTTTCCTTGGTTTTAGCTCTATCCTTGTTCTCTGTCTGTTTAAAAAGAGACTTTCCTTTCTTCCCAGCCAGTCTTAACTGCTGCTATTTTTAAACCAGTTAGTTGTAGAATGAGAAATATTTAAAATATGAAAGATGTCTTTAATAAAAGGTTGTACTAGCTGCCTTTTCTGATACATGTTGCTTTTACCATCATTATATTTGAAGTTTTATATGATTCTCATGGTGCAATTATGTCATAAGAGAATGAGAAACCCTGTAAGATATGAAGACATTTTAAGCTTAACACTTTTTTCATTGATACCTTGAGACCAATTCACGGTTTCTTTGCTGATATATCAGATCTGTCCTTGTACATGTACCTGAAGTTGGCTGAAGATACCTCAGAACCTAAACAATATGTTGTTATTTATTGTGGGCTGTCAATAAAAAGAAGCTGGTTGCTAACATCACCACCTTGTGTACAAATATTTGTTTGCATGCAATTTTAAATTATTTTAGGCAGTGCTACAATTTCATTAGACAGCACTGCAAAACCTCCATTGCACAAAAGAACATTTAAATCATTTTATCACTAAAAATATATTTGAGTCCTTCAGGCTTGTTTGACTACAATCTTATGTCCATCTGAGTTAGATTGACAGCAGTCCTCTACACCCTGTGGATAAACCCTATTCACTGGAGTAAGCAGTCAGAAATCCAAAAAACAGGATTTTAGTGGCCATAAATATACCTCCAAAACTACTAATAAAGATAAGGTTCATAATTAAAGTACATTCAGCTAATTTCTAAGGCCTCTTTTCTAATTAAAGGCTCTATTGAGGAATAATAGATTATTACATTTTGAGGCACTTTCAATTTCCTCACATTTTGAATATGCACCTGATTTTAAAAGTGACAGCTCAGTTCATCCATGGCTACAAAGAACCCTGATCAATAAACATGATAAGATGCTTCCTTCATGAGCCAGGTGAAAAAGGTACGGATAGAGCAACCACTGAACTCCATAATACCAAGCTGATTTAGACAGGATGGTTTCTTTTTATCCCTTTTCATGCAGAAAATCAGTTAGTGTCAAGTGTGGGAGCCAGAGAAGAAAAACAAGAATGAAATAACAGGGCATTTTCCCACTCTGAAATGAAAAATTCTACTGAGCTAAAATATTCTCTCAGTTATTGCTGACCTGCTGGCTCACACAGCGGCGCTCTCTGGGCACTTTTCAATAAGAAAAGCACACAGGCCCTTTCTCCAGGTCATTATAATGGAAAGATGTGGGAATATTGAAAAGAAAGAGATGGTATACACTGAGCAGTTGAGGTGGTGGCTGACTATTTGGATAATCATGTTACATTAAACCCATATTCCTTCTGTTTTCTCCAATCTTTGAAGGAAGAAGCACCAGTGCAGAGGAGGAAGGGACTTTTCACATGGCAACAGGAAAACAGTGTTACATGTAGAGACGGGGGAGAGGAAACTACACTCTCATTTGAGAAGCTGATAACTGGGCTGTAGAGGGAAAGCTGAATTTGATTGAGCAACAGCAGGTAAAAAGGGCAGGGCACAGTCACACAGGGCTCAGCATACAGACAGAAGGCTTCAGGGTGGTATAGGACAAAGCTGTTTCAAAGACAG
The DNA here is from genome assembly GCA_037834095.1 of Argya squamiceps. Taxonomy (NCBI): domain Eukaryota; kingdom Metazoa; phylum Chordata; class Aves; order Passeriformes; family Leiothrichidae; genus Argya; species Argya squamiceps. The sequence goes on along the minus strand of JBBMKD010000013.1, from coordinate 7,511,979 downwards.
GCACAACAACTGGATGACCTCAAAAGTGGATTTGCACAGCCAGGTAAGACTTCAGGTTAAGTGCTGACGTGTCTAGGAAGATCCACTGAAGAAGCTAAAATGAATTTTAGCTCACTACTGTATTTTGGTAAATAAATGTTTGAGTATTTATTCTCAATAATGCATTTAGCATTGATCCTGCAGTAACAGAACTCCCTGAAAGAAGCAGAAAGTCTTCTGCAAAGAGAACATTTTAAATTGTTTAGATAATGTGAAAGTCAGCCTTAAGCTGTGGAACCATAAAATACTCTGACCACTACATTCTAGATTTTTCTCCATTGGTCATTTGGGGTTTGAAGACACAAAGCAAACATATGGAAGACACAAGTCTAGAGCTTTATAGTAATAAATTAATTATATTTACAGTGAAGAATTATTAAAGGAGATTAATGCACAGTTCTTTGTTAATATTTGGTTATACTTTGCTCACAGCTTGTTGCATTTACCTCCTGATGGGGAGTTTTGTCTGCCCAGACTGTAAATGAAGAACAGGACTGTGAAAAAGCATCTGATCCTGAGCAGCTCCATACTTGCTGCCTCATCCACTCTGACAGAGTCCCAGTATTCCAGTCTAACACCTACTTAAATATGCAGCCCTTTGCAGTTCCCAACACATGCTTAACAAACCATGAAAAAACATTATCAAATATCTCTTCTATATTTTATCCCCTCTTTACAAGTTCTTTTAACAAATATAGGAAGTGTTATCAATATGATAGAAAATGGAACTGATTTGCGTTTCTAATGACAATAACTGCATTTGCCAACGCTGTTGACATAGCACAGATTACTGCCTGGGAGCTGCCAGAATAAAAAAAAGGAACTTAAAATAGGAGAGAAATGAGCACAGAGAGGTAGAAGGGCAAGGACTACAATGATTGAGGAAAGGTTGGCTCAAGACAGCCCAAGAGACAGGAAGTGGCACAGGAGAGACAGTAAAGGATTGTAGAACTTGAGTTATAAGAAAATTTAACGGAGCACTTTCTTCAAGGTTCAACCTAAGGCCTTTAGGTGCAGTCACACAGGAATACTCAAAGAACTGAATGTCACCAGGAATTTCCCTAATCTCTGGGTCATTCAGCTTTGTTGAAGGAAGAGGCTGCTCGGCAGTGGAAATACAGAGCTCTCATTGCATTGGATATACTGTGGCCATCACATGTACCAAAAGAGCAGACCTGGACCACCCCTCAGTTTGGGGTCCTGTGGCAATGTTGTGTACTCTAAGAGCAGAATCTGCTCTTTGGAAGAAAGAGCCTTGCAGCTCCCTGCAGCCCAGAGTCCCTCCATGGAGCACCCACCTGAGCCAGAGGGAGACCAACCCTCTCTGTCAGAGGGGATTTCTCAGTGGCTCTAGAGGACAAGGCAGTAGCTTTAACCAAGGGCACAGAGACCAAACCCTGTATCAGTGGGTAACCCAGGGTATAAACTTACAGGATATTAGCTGGGCTTCACTCACTACTAACCCTTTCATTTTTCTTTTGCAGTAGATGCAAGGCAGATTGTTTTTGTCTCCTTGGATAGGAGAATACCTTGACTGACCTCATATTGTAAAGCCTATAGTGTGGTCAGACATCTCAAAACAGCTGGCACACCCTGATTCGGTATCTCCAGTATTTTTCCCAATACCTCACCATATGAAAACATTTTTACTTTGACAGATCCCTCTGGGTTTACAAAACCTTCTGGACTTCTACAAGACTCTCTCTGTGAACAGACAGGATGTGAAAACAGAGTACAGTAGAGAGTCAGCCTTATCATGGAGGTAGGCCAAAAATCTTGGAGGAGAGACAGTAACATCACTGAAAATATATGAGAATAAGAACTGCTGTCTTAAGCAACCTAAACCCCTCAATGTTACTACTTTTGAAAGGCTCTCCTTTTGGACCTTGGCCCTGCCTATGTCTACAAGTAAGTGAATGGAGGCAAATGTAATAGGACTACTCATGCATAAAGCTGGTCACATGCATTAACGCTGGCAGGAACAAGGACCTTCTTTTCATACTTACACTAGAGGATAGTAAAAGAAATGCTGCTCAAAGAAATCCATCAACTAATTCAAACTCTAATCTAGCTACTTCAGAACCTCGTACAATGGCCACACTCAATGGGTCCATTGAAGACCTGGAGACGAAGTAAAAACAGGTTTCTTTCTGAAGAACATTACGGGATCAATATAGTGCTGTGGATATTAGGAAAAGTCACTTTAATAAAAAGGAAATTGCACATAATGTAACAAAACAATTGCTGTTTGGAAGGCCCTGAAGAAATGGAACAATGTAATACGATATTTCTTAACTTCATTTCCCATCCATTGCAGAAATCATAACAATAAAGTTTTCTACATAAGCAACTTCATGAGCTGAAAGAAGAGAATGTATAATTCCTTTCCTTGGACTAAGCCAAAAGAAATGAAGAAAAAAATTGATTCTTCTCTGTTAGCCTCCTGTGTAAAATTTTTCTCCTTATCATCTCATCTAGTCATATCTTTCTGCAGTTTGAATTACCCTCTTTTCCTCAATCTGGTAAGGCAGTGAAAGGATGTTTGTTCTGCTAATTAACTTTATTACCCTGATAACTCCCTGCAGCCTTTGACGAAAAAAATTACCGTTCCTCCTTTTTTTTTTTTTCCCACTGGCAAAAAAAAAAGAAGGGAAAAAAAAAGGAAAAAAAAAAAAAAAAAAAAGACGACTATTAATTAGAAACGAGGCCCCGGTCCCTGCCATGTTAGCCTGCCACGTTCTCAGACCCTCGAGCGGGATAGCATTACATTGTCAGTAGTAATTTAGCTCTCATCTGTCTCTGCTAATTATTGTCACATTCATCAAATTCATCAACAAAAGTGCTCTCAGAAGGATTGCATATTTGCAGTTAATACAGCATAAACTGGTATTACCCATCACCACATTTGTGATGATGAGAGGGACACAACTTATTCATCCCTAATTAGAGCAAGCTGGGTAATTAATTATACATTCCGCCTTATTACTTCTGAGTTCCCAGATATTGTTTGTCTAAAAAGGGGGAGAGAGAGGAAGAGAGAGAAGCCTGAAAATTAAAAAAAAAAAAGGGAAAAAAAAAGAAGGGGGGAGAGAGAGAGGAGAGAGAGAGAGAAATGTGTGATGTGTTTTGTCACATGTGCTATGCCATAATTCCCACCTGACAAACTAGCTGAATCAGTAGAAAATTGCAAGTTGTCAGCAGCAGAATAAACTGCTGTAATAGCTGATTAATGATCAACACCTGTGACAGGTGCTACACGGGACTGTAAACTTGGTGTGATTAACAGTCACCGGACGAATAAATATTAGTGACAGTCAGTGGAGAGCGATTTTGTGTGTTTTAACAAATCTCACACATTACAGTTATTGATATTTCCAGTGTAGGCACTTTCTTTTTGGTAATTATCTGACAACACTGGAAGTGTGTTTTAATCCAGTATGTTTGTTTCTCTTCTCTTTATTTCAGAGTTCAAAATGATGTTTTGACAAGATGACCTTGCAGAGTTCACGACTGCGGACAAATTTAGAAGAGTCACAAATACTTTGTTCCATGTCCAGCTCCTGGCAACACTCCCAAATATTCTTTCAATGAACTTAAATATACCCATATATAAGCCTACAGAGACAAAAACATAAATATTGTATAATTATATACATTTTTGGAGCTACATTTTCATAGCCTGTAATTCTAAGAGTCAACTCAGTTTTGTTTCTTATGTCAGTGCTGATGACATACACAACTGCTGCAGGAAATCAGTATTTCTTTTATTTTACCATCAAAGATGCATGAAATTCTTCTGAAGGACAATTTCATTCTCATTAATTTAGACTTAGAAAATTCCTGTTACAATGTGGCATGCAAGTTATTCGTTCATGTGATTGCTCTGTGCTCCGCACAGCAGTATTTAATCAATTCCTAGATACAACTAGAGCTATATCAGGATACTCTTTGGATAGCATAAACCATATTTTTCATCTTTGTGCATGGTTACAGATATGCTGATTAGGTAAAATATATATTCTTATGCAAAAAGACGTATTAGAAAGTGAAAAGACAGGAACACAGACTCAGAGAAGCCAGCAACTGCAGATTTTGCCAGTAATCCAATGTCATTCTCAAACTCTAAACGTGATATAACAACACTGTCTTCCTCTACCAAGTCTTTACTGGGGCAAAGAAAAAAAAGAAAATCAAAAGTCGTGAAGCTATGATTTGGGTTTCTGATGTGCATGTGAAAGAAACTAATTTTTGGTCAGGTTTAGCTAATACATCACTCTGTCCATGTAACAGCTCAGCTATGTTAGGTACTTGGTTTGTTGGAAAAATAAACCTCAGCATTTTCCTCAGAACAACTTTTTGTTATAGCCAGAAGTAATTAGATAAATGTCATTAAATATATCCTACCTGCCAAGATTTACCTGCACATGGAAAGGAGTAAAAGGGAAAGAAATTACTGCTTATATAATTTCCTGAAGAGAAATAATAATATATATCCTTTCCTAGAGCACAAAATATTCCAGTCATTTGAACCTTTAACGGAAAACCCTGAACACATGGAACTGGGCTGTTGCTTCTCCTCTGAGACTCACAGTCCTGCATCTGTAACAACCAGCTGGATTTTTTCTTTCCATTCCATGTTTTCTAACAACAGTAGAAAAGAAAGCTTTCATTCCTTGGTCTAATTGATTACCAACCTGCTTTTAGGCATGAACTGTTACACAAGCTCTTCTTTCAGATGCAGACAACTGTGGGGAAAGGCTTCATAAAAGGGTGGCATTTAGGTCACCTGAGAACCTCCCTGCATGAAACAACTTCCCATGAACTTCCCCATCATTCTTTTACAGGTGAAATAAGGACAGCAGAGGGACTTAGAGAGAAAAGAACATGAGTACTATTTCCACAAGCCACAATCATTGAATAATAGTTTAAATACATCTAATATTTGTCTTTTAAATAATGAAAAGAAGGTGGAAATGACATCTAGTCTGCTCTTCAGGAAAATATTATTTCTATTTTTTTTACAAATGTGTGTCCTTCAATTCCCCATTTCTATTTATTCCTGCACCAGAAATATAGTAGTCCCAAGCAACCCATTTACAAAAAAAATGCAGAGATGAAAATACATTTTGTGGATAATAATTTGCTAGGTATAATACTTTTGTTTTCTGATTAATCTCCAATGTAGCAACCTGAAACACTGAAGGAATAGCTTGAAAGCCTTATGCAAAACATATGTAAATTTGTTATGCTTTAGTACAGATACATCTGAATAGGCAGCAGTGCCATGAGCCAACAGCCTCAGAAGGAGGCCAAGCCCACATCCAGATGCCACTGATAGAGAGACACTGTGTGGCATCAATGCTCCCAGCTGCCAGGCTCACCAGGCTTTTATTACAACATTTGACTGCACGAGACCTCCCAAAGCTCTCTACTGATAAATCATAATAACACACAGAAACAATTCTAGTAAGTATAAAAAATCTAACAGTAATAAAAAAAAATCTCAAAATAAATATTTTCCTACAAGCAATCGCTATCTTGAAATTGAATTTTCACTTTATTGAACCAAAGAGAGCAAATAAGAGTCTCAAAAAGAATGCTGAATTTAACAACAACTTTTTAAGGCGATTTTGCATCTTTCAATGCAAAATCTTCTATATCTTATGAAATTGAATCCATTACCTGTTTCATATACAGAGACATAAGTTTAGCCTTTAAAATGAAGAGTGGATATAAAACTCAAGTGAAGAGATCAATTTTCTGTGCTTTGGAACAATTTGCAATTTGAAAAATATATCAGAAAAAAAGGAAAGAAAAATGGAAACTATCAAAAGACAATGGCATAGTAAATTAATCAGGCCTCGGGAGAAACGAAATCACTCATTCCCCTGTAAATTATAAACCTTGTTATTTCTCTTCACTTAATATGTTACAAATCTGATTTAGCAAGTAATTCTCATCCATTCTTTAAAGTAGAACAAGTTAAAAAAAAAAGACTAAGCAAGTTTCACCAGGAGAGCAGCCATTATGAACTATCTGACTCAATTTAAGTAAAATGAATTTGGCATTACAATTCAATATCACTGTCACTCTCACTGTTCAGGCTATGAATCAATCACAAATAGGCTTCAAGAGAGAGATCCCTCCATTTAGCAATAGTTCACCAAAATTTTTAGAGTAGCAAATTTCACAAGAGAATTTTAGATTATTCTCTGACCCACAGAACATTCACTCTCAAATTTCATGTGGAAAGGAATGTGTGTCTGAAGCAAAAATACTCAATTCTAAAGCAAATCCTTCATCTTCTAAATCACACAAGAGCAACAAAGAATTACCCCCCAAAATTACAGGAGATCTTGACCCAGATCTACAGTATGTGCAAAGTTCTCCTTTCTTTCATTCCTAAATGTGAAGAAAAACGTTTGTCAGAGAATGCTGGCATCACAAATCTTAGAAATGAATTAGAATTATTACTTGTTTTCTGTAGCACAACAGAGCAAGAATAACCAGCATAAAATCAGAGCAGTATGAACAAGCATAGCTCTCATTTTCTTTTGTTCATGTCACTGTCCTTGCCACTTCAAAAAAAAAAAAAAATTAATGATTATTGAACTGTATTCTGGGACATCTTGGCTTTTTGTGCTTCATCCTACACTCTTAACTATGTAATTTCACCAGCATCTCAGCAACACATCCACACAAGACTTCCAAGATATTAACTTGATTTCTTTGTACAACTCCTTTTCAGAAGTCATTTGCAAAGCATCTGCATCCTCTAAAGGAAGAAAAAAATACGCAATTCACCTGATGAAGATAGAAAATTGTAATTACAGACCATCCAACAATTTTGATAATTTCAGCAAGACAGCTTGCTGAAAACTATGTCTTTTAGCTTAGAAAATCACACAGAGCTGCTCTACAGTGGTGTCTGTGGTGCAGAACTGCACAGGGAAGAACTGGGAAGAAAACCCGGCCGTTTTGGTACAGGATCCCCTCTTTGAAAGACTTTACTGATGCTCCTTATGGGCTGAAACCTCTGCAGGTGGGATCTCACTGGTCCCCTTCATTATTGGTAACAACATTTCAAGTCCGTGTACACAATGAAGTTCATACCTTTTGCTTTGCAGAAAATCTAAATGAGTGGATACACCCACACTCCACAGCAAGAAAATATTTCAGGAATATTTGATGCCACCATGGAAAGACAGCTAAGGAAATAGCAGAATAACCTCTTGGCTAAACTTGGCAGAAACTTGGCCAAAATTCTGAATTTTGAGATGGTTGCCTACTTTTTCTGCGGGACTTTAAGCATCTAAAACTTCTTGAACAACCTAATATTTTTCATCTTGAGAGTAATATTCTTTCCTCAAATGAATAAAAATCTAGGCAGTTAATAGCATTTTTTTCTATTTGTGATTTTTTTAATATGAAAATATTATTCCACACAAAATGTTTAATTTAAGGACTCTTAACTGAGTTAAGAGATGAAGTCCAAAGTATTATCTAATTTTGAATGAGTGGTCCTTCCTAAGATAAAATCAGATTTTAGCATGTTTTAGTATTTTTCCTGAGATTTTCCGTTTGCACGTGTTGCGTATAACCCTTCAAAGTTGAACACTCGAAAATTTTTAAACAGAAGGATCAGCATTTCCCCCAGATGTCCTTATTAAAGAGATGCAAATATATTTTCTTTAACAGCAGCATTAATTGCTCAACAAGCTTCAGTGTGTCATCGTTCAAAAAAAGACCTGCACACATGAAACACTCCTCGATGGAGTCAGCAGTTGAACATGTGAGGAATAACACAGCAGAAAGGCTTTCATGACATGGCACTGCTGAAATTCCTGGTGACTCCTTGCAGGATTACTGAAATGGCAGCTGCGTGTCTCACGTTGGGGAAAATACAGGACACAGAAAGTGACCAAAATCTAATCTGTGTTACCCCAACATGCACTGGAATCAAGTCACTGACTACAGTGAAGCCATTCTGGACTTTCATCCAGAATGTTCTTCTGAACAGCAAACAGCCCAAGGAGACAAACACCAACCTCCATGTGATAAACACTCTCCACATGATACCTTAGTTTTACTTTATAATTCTTCACACAACCTTTTTTTTTTTAATACCGGGATGAGGAAAACATTGTTTATAAAAAGGGTTTTTCCAGAAGTGAGTCATGTTGAACACTGAAGGAAAAAGTCATCTGGGAGAATGATTAACAGCTTTGAAAAAACTAACTTAACCATTACAAATATTGATCCTGCTACCATTTTTATGAAAAGCAGTACATGAATCGATGGAAGATGAGTTAGCCAAAATAAAATAGTACTTATCTGACACACGGTTGGTGTCTATATTTAGGAGATGACACACAAACACAAGATTAAATCAAATTGCAAGTTGAGAAAATGCCCCCTAACAAATCAGTCAGATGAATCAATCAAAAAATACAGCTTTTTGCTATTTTAAAGCATGTTCCTCACCTATTCCTTGACTGTAGCACCTTCTTAGAATGACATTTAAATATATAGAAACATAAAATAAAAATAAATAAAAATTCTGTGTGTGCCTACACATTTACACGCCTGTTCCTCCTCTCCACAAATCTTCTTTGACACTAATTCTTTTTTTCCACTTAATTAAATTGTGAGCTGTGCAGGATTAATGTTCTATTCTTTCTCATTACACATTTCTTGAGTATCTGCACTTGGGCTTCATTTTAAAAAAGGATTCCTCAAAACTTTGTTGTATAATACTATAAGAATATGGAAGTAGTATTTACATAGTTTACCAGATATAGATCCAGCATCAGATTTTAACCCCATTTTACAATCACACTATAAAAGGGATTCATGTCAAAGCAATTTCGATTTGTTAAGTAGACATAGCTATGTTTAAATCAAGTTTAGCCAATATATGCTTTTGAACATGACCTAAAGTTGTCTTTTCTGATGGTAATCCTATGTAATGCGAATGAATTCCATATAATGAATTACATTATCCATTGACTTGTTAAAGATCAAAACCAGGATGTGAGTAAAAATATTCAGCTGAGGGATACACAAGAAGTCAGCCAAATCACCTGTACAAGTATTTAACTTTATCCAAACAAATTCCAGGTCTTCCCCATGAAAGAACACTCTCATGGGAAGTTTATAAGGATGCTTGAAAAGCAAACAAATGAATGACCAGCAGCAGCAGCTGCTCATACTCCAGCCCTCCTAGGAGAAAAGTCAATCTCCTGGGGCACTGAACAGCTCCACAGGGAACAGGCACAAACTCCAGGGAAATCCTTCTCCAGTCCCCCAGGCATCCCCAGCCTGGCCTTGGCTTTCATGGCAAGCTCCATCCAGCTCTGCTTGCTGGCTTGATAAATGTCTGCTCCCAGGAAGGGAATTTTACTTTATAAAATCTTATTCTAGTGCACCTTGCATCAATCTCATGGTTTTATATAAGAACATACTTAACAGATAGGTGCTTCAGATTTGTTGAAATTTCCTGAGAATTGCTTACTTGTGATAGGAACATTATAAAATACTAAGAGATACCATTGCAGGGATCAGAAATTCACATGAATAGGGAAGAAAATTGAGAAAGAATTTTTTTATTCTTTCATCTGGAGAGAACAGAGAAGGGAGGAAAAGTTTGGATCTGCAGCTAGGTTTTCCAATGATTCATATATGAACAGATCTAAGGATAACAATGATTGCCATGCAAATTTTATATCTTAAAATTAAGATTTGGAAAATGTGACAACATAATAATGCAAAATAGGTAATTACTTTGAGTCAACTATACAATTTGCCCAAAATAAAAAGGTACAGCTACACATATCTAAAATAGTTTTCTATGTGATTTAGAGAAATAAATAATATGTAAGTTTATAAGCTTTAGTTTTAGCTTTAACTTTGATGAACATGCAATCAGTGCATGTGAATATTCCAGATTAATCTATAAAACAGTTGGTTTGTTTCTCATTCTCCAATGGTTAGACCAGCAATAGTTACACAGAAGCAAGTATGGATAATTAGACTTATTTTAAAAATTAGTACTTAGATTTTGGCAATATTAATATTTTTATCCCATTATATGAATGCAATTTAAATAATTTATTTATTAAGCTGAGCCACTGAATATTTATTCACATTCTAGCTAAGGGAATTGGTAAAAATGTTAAATATAAAACATATGCAATTTTAGGATGGTATTGTACTTCTGAAACATTTTGGTAAGAATATTAGGAATATCTTCCAATGAAGACCTAACAGTGATGTTTTGAAGAGTGACAATGTGATCAGTCAAGGAATCTGATTTTTGAATTCTTGTCCAAACAAGTCCAATCTACATGTCATTATTGCCTTCTAAAAAGAGAATTCAATGGGAGCTGTGTCTCTAAAAACTGAAGAACTAAGCAGTAAAAGGTGCTATTCTAAAACTTTTAAATTTTAATGACATACATTATTTTTTCAAGGGAACAGGGTCCACAATTTCATTATTTTCCTTCTTAAACTAGTGAGAAAAAGCTGGTGGGGAGTGGGGCACGTACATTAACATGATGTTGGTTTAAAAGGTTATTCTGAACTCAGGTTCAGCTCTTGAGCCACTGAGCAACTCCTGCAGGTGCTGAGTGCACTTCTCATGCTTCAGGAAGCCAAAGGCAGAGGGAGGGGCTGCACAGACTGCATGACCTTTGAAGGCAAAATTGACACCTAACCCAGTTAAAAATTATATTTATTACGTTAATTTTGGTTTGAAAGCCTCATTTTTTAATTTTCCATAGTGCATAGTTCACAAATGCTGACAAAATACCTGTATCTTCCCAGCTTCTCTAAGGAGAAAGAGCACAGTACCATCATGCAACATAATTTATGCAACCCCTAAGACAGGGGTACGAGGTGAGGTCTGCCTGGGTCCAGCCATGGCAGGCTTTTTTATGAATATCAGCAGCTCATGAATATAAACAGTTACAAAAAAAAAAAAAAATTATAAAACCTAGACCTGGGAACAAAAATCTCAGAGATCAACAACTCCAAAAGAATCTAGTGTCGCATTCCTAAGAATGTCAGATTAAACTAACATGTGCCAGTCAATATTGGTACACTGTGACCCTTGACGCCTCCTAAGCAAAACTATTAAGTCCAACATTTTCTCCTGTAAGCACTTATCTGTAAGGATGGCTAACATGTCCTCTAAAGCAGATATTGAAACTGATTGGACAATAGGTAGATACCAGACAGGGGCCTGGGGGCCGACCTCTAGAAATAGGGGGAGAAAATCTTAATCTGCAACACAATGCAGCTCTCTTGAAACCCTATCATTTTCACTTCCCATGTGTCTGCTGCCTGACTGTGAATGGATTTGAAAAGGAATGGTTAGTGCTGAAAATTGGATCAGAGCTAACATTCTCTCATTTTTATCAGCAGCTGCCAAAGGTCATCTGACATAATAGCTGATGAATTCAAGCCCAGTGGATTTCATTTGCAATTTTCAATTTACTGAGGCCTCCAAACCCCACAGTGATAAAAGCTTCCCCTATCGTGGCCTGTCACAAACATCAAGAAACTGCACAAACCCACAAGAAAGAAATAGGAGAAAGCTGTGCATCATCACAGTTACAGATAAGAAGAACAGGAAGAAACAGTATCATGTAGAAAGGTGTGGAGCGGCATGTGTGGTTGAGTTTCTAAATGCCAATTGTAATGAAAAGACTATGAAGAGCAATCAAATAACTTCCACAGAATAACATCATGGTTCCCCTCCCCCCCCTTCAGTTTCAAAATTGCCTTCTAATCTCTTGCTTGACATCCTGAAGATAAAAGTGAAAGTGAAAAAAACCCTGTTTATTTAGACATGGAAAGTATTGTACCGTTGATATATTTACTGTAGTTTTGATTTACAAATTCCTGCTATTAAGAGACCTATTTTCTGAGAAACTCTGTCAGCACCAAAGAAGGAATGCTTTTGTTTACTGGCAGATGGACTGTAGATCTTTACTTCTGATCCACAGGGAACACAAATGAGTCCATGGGTGCTGGAGGTTTCAGAGTCTACTCATCCACATCTGTATATTCAGAGACTTTTCCATATGTAACAACGTTCACTCTAGATCTTTGTCACTAGGAAATTGTAAGAAATTTGCATGGGATCCTGTTCCAAGTGATCAAGGAAAATAACTAAATAAAACCTAAAGCCCTTCATACTGGAAGAAACATCTTTTGCTAAAAGGCCAAGTCGCTCCCATTCTTTGCCTGTCCATGACTCCATGACGAAAGAATATGTACAGAATGGAAAACTACTGTTTTAGCTAATAATAATAATAATAATAATAATAATAAAGAAATCCAGACCCTAACCCCCAATTTCAAAGTATTAATTCAATCCCAAGAGCAGCAGCATTTGCAGCTACCATCTACCATGTTTGTGACTTTACTTTCAACTCTACTACACATATGTCGCAGTGGTACAAACTTAAGTTTCTCCTTTTGGTAATCTCAACTAAGTCAAATAAACAGGAAACACCAATACTGCCAGCTGGATTCCACTTGGACTCACAGCCAAGGATACAAATAACTCAAAGATGTTTTTCCTGTGAAAAGCCCTTGGTTAGTGCATAACATAAAATCAGAGGAATGCCAAGTATAGACATTATACAGTGAATAATGGCACATTATTCTGTGCCTGGAATAGTTCAGCTTGTCTTTGGAAAAGTTATAAAGACCCCAGAAAGAGATTTGCTTATGATGATTCTCTGTTGATTAGTTGTAGACAAATAAATATCACAGAATAAGCTGAATTGGAAGGGACCCAGCAAGATCATCGAGTCCAACTCCCTGCCCTGCACAGGCTGTGGTAGTAAGCAGCTCATCTGAGCATTGGCAGGTGAGTTAATTTAACTATTAATGTCAAAAGAATATTTACAAAGGTATTTTTCCTTATTGATAGTTTCTGCATTATTTCAGGAAGGTGGTGACAAAGAAACCATGTGTAGATAGAGACAGCACTTCCAGGGAGAGGGAGGGAATTGCCAAGGTACTCCACCATGGAGCTGCTTCCTTCAGGTGTGCACAGAGCAGCCACACATTGGAGCAGCACTGAAAAATTTTATAGCACTAGTACTGGCATTTATTTTCAACACCTAAAAATATGATATACTCCTTTCTGCAAAAAGAAGCCCAAATATATTATACTGTAAACAGAATTATATCTTGGACAGAACAAAAGTGGAAAAGGTGAAATAAGGGTTGTAAATAAAATGCCATGGCTGTCTAGAGATGTGGGTATGCATTTCAATGTTTTTGTTTCCAATTCCTTCCTTCCTTCCTTCCTTCCTTCCTTCCTTCCTTCCTTCCTTCCTTCCTTCCTTCC
>JBBMKD010000013.1:7371971-7498474 GCA_037834095.1 Argya squamiceps | reverse complement strand
CCTTCCTTCCTTCCTTCCTTCCTTCCTTCCTTCCTTCCTTCCTTCCTTCCTTCCTTCCTTCCTTCCTTCCTCCCTGCTGCTTCCAGACTCCAGTTTATGAGGCGAGCAGACAGTCCTGGCCCTCTCAGGAAAAAAACAAAGCAAAAGGCTTTTGAGCTGGAATTGGCTTTTCTTTACAAGACTACCACACACTTGATGCCAACAGATAAATTAATAGCAGGAATTAACACCAATACCAACAGCTTTGTTAGCATTTACAGTGCCAACAGGGAAAAAACCTTGCTGTATAACTATTCCACTCAGCATTGACTCAAAATGGTCCATACTACATTAGAGTCTGCTAACTCTCCTAAAGGGCTGCAAATCTTCCATGTGTCTGTTCAGTCATTAGTCATTTTTTCTACTACTTTAAATGTCTCTGTGTAAGAATCAGGAAGTTCTGGGATCTAACACTATCCCTGGTATGGGATATATACAGCCTTGGCTAAATCACCTCTCAGATGAGAGCTTCAATATGCTCTCTGCAAACTGTGAATAAAGTCATCAGTGCAGGAGTAGAATTAATGCTTGAATAACTGATGAAGTCATATCGGGGTTAAGTATCTCTGAGCATTCATTCATGAGTGATTTGTAATGATCACAAGCAGAGGTAGTTTCTGGTTTCTTCTCCTTGGAATCCCTCATGTCTCAAGTTCCAGAATGGCTTCACATCTCTTTTGAAAGCAGGACACAGCTGGCACGAAGATAATTCTTTGGGAAAAAGAGCCCTGTATTGGTGGAGTGAAGTCTCACCTGCTGAGTCTTGGTTAGAGAGAAAAGACAATGAGGGAGAAGACTGAAAATATGCAACCTGATTCATCATCCCCAAGTTCTCAGCTGTTAACTGACAAGTTCATACATGAAAGACTAAGCAAAAAACATTTGACACTGGAAAATCAGATGCTTCTACCATGCAGAATTAGCAAAGATATGTTACAGGAAAGAAAGTTATTGGAAGCACTGTTATATACAGAGAGATAAAATGTACTTTTCATCAGCAGCCATCGTGTTGTGACCACGAGCTACAGCTGAGCCGATTAGAATATTTCCTGACATTAAAACAATGTAGATTTGTACATGGCTGAGGAGCTATTAGTCTGGCATAACTGAATGCATTACTCAACAATACAGCCAGAGTCTATTTATAGAAATTCCATTTGTATTAGAAAGATCATGTTTAAAGTGATGTGCTTTAATTCACTCTTACATCAACATTTTCATTTTAACCAGCAACTTATTATTTCAAAGCATTTATCATCCTTTCAATTTAAATAAATCTGAAAAAAAATTGGAGTTATAATTTGCGTAAATTCTACTACTTTATAAATACATGGTAAACTTTATTTATGAATAATAATAACTGCTACTACATAGTCTGCAGTGTCATTTCTGTTCATTTTTCATCATCTGAAGATGATCTGCAACATCTGCAAGAAATAATATTAGCTTTAATGGATTTGGAGAAAAATAACAGCTATGATCATGGTTTAGAAATAATGAAGTACAATAAAACAGGTCCAATCCAACGATCATCTGAGCATCTTCACTTCTTAATGAAGCAAATGACAACTGCAAAACTTTGGTAGGATCTGGCCCTGGGCACTTACAAACATGCTGTGGAAAGTCAGTCTGACTTCAGCAGAGTGAAATTGGAAAGAAAACAATTTTCTTGCACCTCTCTCTTGTGAGATTCAATTATCAGTGTCTGATCTTGTAAGGCATCAAGCACCCTCCTGTGAGGTCCTCCAATCCCACTGAAATCATCACAGGGAGCTGAGGGTACTCACAGCCAGGCAGGACTGGGAGCAGGGGAGCAGGGAGCCACATGTGGGCATGGGCTGGCCTGAGCCAACCATCACTGAACAGTGAGACCAGAGAGATCCAGGATCTGGGATTGCATGGAAAATGCTCCATGGCTGGGGAATGTTTGTTACAGTAAAATTTAGGCTGTCTCTGTCACTGCTTATTTTACTGTTATCATGGCAATACAGTTCTACCTTATAACTCAGGGCTCTCTCCTTCAACCCCCGAGTCAAAAATGGCATTGGAAAAATGAGTTTAGCTGCTTCAGTTTAGCCCTTCTATCAGAGAACACATCAGAAAAATGTGCACAAATTATCTCTTACAATTCACAGATGCATTTCATGATCTGTTCCTCTTCCCCAGCAAACAGGAAGAACAACACCCCAACACAGCCTCCACAACAGCCTTTAACTGGACTTAGATATTACTCAATATTTGATTATTTTGATATCTGATACTAATGTTTCAGTAAAACCACACTATGCTAAAATTAAATACATATTCTGTACCATATCTTCAGTCTTGAAGAAAAAGTGCTGCTGGAGGCATGACCCATATCAATACTCCAATTAATTTTAGGAATTAAATTAATGTGTGCTATTGTTCACAACACTGGCATTAGAAATGACAAACCTCCAACTGACAAACTTGAAAATGTTACTAATATCTCACCTAATTAATAATGCTTATCTAAAGTAAACTACACCAGTTTCTTTAAATCCAATTTAAAAATTACTTGAGAGGGAAGACTGAATGCAGGCAAATATGACTCATTGTAGGAGGTTTTCCAGTTTTCTCTGTAATAATTTGAACAATATTTACTTTAACAGTACATATATGCTAAGTATAAGGCAATACAGTTTAGATCAGTTTTATGAAATACTCAGTTTTTGAGTATACAGCATTGTTATTTACCTGTGAGGTTTGGCAAGACAAAAATAGCATACCAAATTATAAGCAGAATTAAGAATTATATACTGTAATTTATCAAGGAAAACCCCTATTATTTTCATTTTTCACTATCTCAGTTTTATCTTGTAATATTTTACTATATCCTTGTATGTATTGTGTTAAACACCAAAAGTAAATAAGCAATAGTTTCTCAAAAAGTCTTCCTCACTATTTCAATATACTTCCTTTAGTGCTACCAAAAATGGTAATTTCACATAATGTAGAGTCCCTTCTCGAGCCACGTCTTGAAGACAAAATATCAATTAGAGTTGCCTAATTTCAATATTGGTTATATCAATAAAAGTGTAGCAACTTCTCAAATACATGTGATTCATGGTTTTAGTATATAATAATATTTCATAACACTTCACAGAAGTGGAGAATATAAAAAATGTACTGATGAGCCTTGAAGGAGAATAAAGTGTTCAGTATTACTCTATAAATCCTAGACTGCAAAGTCTAAAAAGTAACAATCTAATATATCATTAACCTATCCTTCTTCCAAATCACAATTATAGCTGCAAATTTTAATGAGAAAACCCAGTTATATTTTTTTCCCTTCTATTACTAAAGTTTTGCTGGAATGAAAACAGCTAGATCAAGACAATACCAAGTGATTCACATCTCTTAAAGCTCAACAAAATTTAGCTCTTGTGAGAAATCCATATATCTTAATGGGGGCAACATTAATTTTTCATTTGAGAAAGCTTTTTTCATCACTTATGGAAAAAAATTAGACTATCAGGATTTATAATAAGACAAAAATTTGTGGGTTTTTTTCCCGCTATAGACTCTTCAGGGATTTGTTTGTAAAAAGAAAGTGAGATGTTCTTGGTGAAATCTAGTGGAGACCTCTAAATTTCCTTTGGATTTTTTTTTTTGCCTTTTTTTTATTTAAGGTTCAATTATTATGATTATTTCAAAATCTATAACCCTTTAGTTTCTATTTTACCCCACCATAATGGTAAATGGTATAGTGATAAAAAATTAAAACACTGCAAATACCTTTGAAATTTTTTGTTCCAACTTTAACTATGAGAATTTGAAATCATTGAAACACTGAAAGAGTATACAAGATCTCACAAGGGTTATTAATACAAATTTTAAGTTAATTTAATTTCCTATTGTCTACTACTATGTGAATCATAATGTGACAATTACTACCATAAATATGACAGACAGAAAACTTTTTTAACAGTCAGTTCCCAAGAGTTCAAAATGTAGAAAAATGCCAATGTGGAGATTATCCAGTTAATTCAGTGAAACAATAAAGGACCATGACATTTCTTCTAAGTGTACCAAGACATGTTGTAAAATGCTGACTATCAGCACCTGAATGAAATACAAGAAAAGTTGTTTAGAAAAGCTGAAAAAAGCCACTGTATCCTGTAAGTGGCACATCTATTTTATCTGTGTTCATATTGCTGACATGAAGCACATGTCATTGTACCTATACATAATTGCATAAATCCTGAAAAACTACTACTAACCTTATAATCATGATATTTAAACATTACAGCTGCTTTCTCATTCCCACAATATAATGACTAACTGCACTAACAACTGATCATTATCATGAGACTGGGGCAGCTACAGCCATGAATCCAATTCAATAGTGCCCAAAGAGGGTAAATTCCTAATCTTATTGAAATTAATAGAAATAAATCAGGAAAATTAGTCTCAGTGACAAGAATGGAGTTAAAAGTACTAAAGATGCAAAGGAGGACTTCATACACACCTAGTGTGTGTCAAAGGATGATGGCCCGGTGACAAAAAGGGGAAAAGTCTTTGAAAAAATTAAGTTGGCCAGTTCAGTTCAGGATTCTTTTTACCCAAGCAATACTAAACTCTGCAGTATGTATCAGCTCCTCAGGAGGTGAAGACAAAAACTGGCCACATTTTGATGGCTGTAGAGCTTGGGTTTTTCAAAAGAGCTAAATCACAAGAGATAAATGATGAACAAAATCTGAAATGTAATTAACCAATTCATGGCTAAGTGTCCCTTTGAACACCAGTCTGAGGAGTCTGCCATCAATCACATTTTAGGTTCCACTTGTCTTTGCCAGAATTTAAACTGATTCCCAAAGTTTACCCACAGCTGCTGAAGACAGATGTCAAATCAGTTTTAGGAGGACCCTACCAAACAGTGGAAGTTCACAGGATGTCCTCTCAGAAATATCCTTGTACTCTCGCCTTGCTCCTCAACTTCTGCCTGCATCTTGAGCACAGCAGCCCCAGGCTGACCCAACATATCCTTAGGTACATCTCTTCATTCATGAGGAGAATTCTTTTTCCTGGCATATCTTCTCAAAACAGTCCATCAGAGAAGCTGATCTTTACTGTAGGAAACCACTTTTGAATACTGACTTGTTCAACGTTAAGACTCCATCTACTTTCCTATTTGTGACCTCTGACAAAGTACAGTGTCTTGCACAGAACAGTGACAGGAGACCTGCCATCCTTCTTGAATCTGCATCTACCCTCTTTGTCCCATGGAGTAGTGACCTATTGCAATGAGGATCTTTGAAATAAAAGCTTACTTATAAATCCGTTTCTCTAAGAGCATGGAATTCTAAGAGCCTTGATTCTGCATTTCATTAGTCAGCTTTACTTATTCATTTCATGGAAAATATAGCCTATTTTGGTTTAACTTTTTTTCTGTCATCTCCCTTTAAAGATATGCTACATATAATGTTTATCTTTGATCAGACTTATTCAGCAGATAGTAACAGCTTTTGTTTTCAAAAAGTGACCAGAGAATTGGTTTTCTATCAAGTGTGTAGTTAAGACACCTCATACAGCTCTGTTTTTCTGTACTTCTCTCATTCTCTGCCAACTGGTACCTCAGTCTTATTGGTATCCAATAATAAGCCCGATTACAGCTAGCCCTAGGAGACATGACAAAAAGAGAGTCCTCATCTTGCATTAATTGCTCGTATTGAAACTATGCCACATCTCTCGAAGCTAGATGTTGCTTAGTATCCCTTTGATATGATAATGACATGCTTCTTAGCAGATGAATATGCAAATTAAAAGCAGTAATTTGGTGGCATGCACCTGCTGACACTGCACTACTATGCTTATGTGCTCCTCTGTAACACTGCAGCTACACAAAAGCATCACAGAGGTAAAATTAAATTCTAATGTCGTATATATTAAACAGATGCTTCCACTTTTCTTTGTATATCTACTTTTTACAGAATTTGCTATTGGAATCTCAGTTCTCCCTACATGCAATTAGTGGACATTTATGTGTCATACACAGAAATGTACTTGGAGCTATTTAAGGGCTCTGTTTTTAAAGAAATGGTTTACATGAACTGCACTCTCAAAGAGGTTTTTTTTTTTTTCTCTTCATAGCAGAGAGGCAGAGGATTTTAATCTTGATGCACAAAAGACCTTCATTCATAAAAGAAATGCATACTTGAGCATGGCAGCTTGCAACAGAAAATTTCTGTGGTAAAGATACTGCAGAGTATACACTTATCCAAACTTTCTGATACTGATTATGAAAATTTGCCAATAGGTTCTGTGAATTGAATGTGTGTGTTAATCACACGGAGCCAGATTTGCCCTCAGGTGTGTCCTTGAAGGTCTTTTATAAATGAGTAAGGTGTTGAGTGTGAAAGCAGACTTTGGTTCCACATTGGCAACATGCTCAGAATCCCTGTGAAGCTGATGGTGCCAACAGGCTTGGTCCAGGAGGGCACAGGTGCCAGTGCTGGACTGCCCCAGCCCCTGCTAAAATGCTTATTATTCCCTGGAGGATGGACTAAGTGACCCATTGGAGCAGCCTGCAAGAGAACAAATCCTCATTTCCAAATGTGACAAACTACGAATGCTCTGATGTTATCAGGCTCAGTGGAGTCTATTTACAAACAGGCAACAGAAGGAAGTGAACTGATATTTCACAGGACTGTAAGAGATTAGAGGAGATTAAGAAAAATTCTTTTATTTGTAAATTTATATAACTCAGGAAATACATATGGTGCATTTTCCAAAAAAGACATGAAACACATAACCACGTTTCATAAACTAGGAAACTTTGGTTTTCAGAGGGTTCTTAGCTCTTAACTGGGTGCCTCCAAAGGTGAAGGTCTAAATTTCTCTACAGTTCTCTGTGTCAAAGGCTGGCTGTGAGTCTGTGCCTGTTTTCAGGCAAGGAGCAGTCCATATCTCATGGCTGTCCTTTACTCTATGCCATGGAATGGCCATTTGGATGTGGAAAAGTCTCCCTGCCTCTTTGAAGGAGAACAGGTTGATCACAGAAGAGATGCTTTTTCTCTTGGTTACATTTTATTGCCAAAAAATAAAAAAGGATGAATTTATGGCAAAACATATGACTTATTAAAAGTCAGTACAATTTTATTTCCTTCACTCAAGTCCAGACTTTACTGCAACCTACTTCCCTACTCACCCTACAATTTGAGTTTTCAATGTAACGTATGCTATATTAAAAAAAAATAACTTTACTTGATCTCTCCTGTTAGTGACAACTTCTCTTTCAAGCATATAATACTTATCTTAGTTTCTTTTGAATAGGACTGTGAGAAAGATTCAAAATATGAGGAATTTAAACAGGTAGAATTCGAGTGCTTGAAAATCATTCAATAAAAGACAAAGAGTTACAAAGTTAGTGGTTTTTACACACATAAGGATGATGGAAACAATGCTGGCCCTGCCAGAGCTCTTATGGCAGTCCTGGGTTGATCCCTGGGTAATGGGTTCCTCTCTTCACACCCCATGAGGAGAGAAGATATTGCTGATGGATATCTTTGATGAACAATAGAAGAAGACAAACTCACTTCAAGTAATGCAGTTCATGGAGAAATAAAAGTGAGATAGAAAGGAATTTATGTTAAAATAGATTTAAAATATGGATGAGTTAAAAATATTTAAAAGGAACAGATGTGTTACTTCTTTCTTTATATTTTTGGGAGTTTAGCATGGTACAGCCTTACCTACACCATGTGAAGGGGATTTCTGCTGATGACCACTGCATAGGAGTTCTGCACTATCCCATCAAACAGTCATTGCTGACCATTATGTTTCTTCGCTATTCACTCATAATTTTCTTGGGTTTCATTTCCAAAGTTGTCTCTCACAATGAATATTCATTAATGAATCATCTTTCTTGCTATATTTAAACTAATACCTTTTTCAGCAAAATTCTATTCTTCTTGAGATTTATTTAGATCTACAGCATATTTATCTACTGCATTCTACTGGTTCATTCTACCTTGTCGTGGTAGTCATAATTTTCTTTCAAAATATTGAATTTTTACCTCATCTTCAAATAACACTGAAGTACATCTTCAGAGTCTTAAAGCAAATTCCATCCTGTTCAGTCTTTACTCCCTGTTTCCTTATGATAATGCTGACTAATAATCTGTGTCAAGCAATTTTCAAACCATATTAAATATTCTGGATTATTAAATTCTGAAGAGCAAATTCAGTGACAAAAAACTCCATGCATAAAAACTTGTGTCACCCATCAAATCTGTAACTACAACTTTTTTTCCTGTTAAAATAGCATATCTTTACCAAAGCTGAATGGGCTTTGTCTCAAAGAAGGAAACCCCCACCCCCAACACACAAAAAACCCCCACCCCAAAAACACAAAAAAAAGAAAGAAAAAGGCATTTAGACAAAGCAAATCAAAATTTAAAAAAAATAAAATAGGAAAAGTCTCTGAATGTTCAGAAGTTTTCACCTTTCACCATATTTCCTAGTGATGGTTCTTTGCTTTTTTTCTAAAATTTGCTTATCCTACTCCTTCCCTTCTACCAGAAACGTGCAAATAGTGGTTCATATATATACACACACTCAGATGTTTATACACATTCCCACAGTAGTTATGTTGTAGTTATCCCTTACTATATTTTCAGTATGTGTTTGGATCTGTTTTGCCCAGAAGATGTTATTGCATCACTTCTTGCTTCCCAAATATCCACTTGTACTCTTAAAGCACTCCAATTTGTATCCTTTAACAGATTTATAATTCCATTTACAGAGCACATGCCATTTCCTCAGCAGCAGGGGGCATTAGAATTAACAGAAACAATAACTAAACCAAATACATCATTATGCCAAGGAAAGGCTTCAATAAAAACACTGAATTTATATTTAACATTTCAGCATAATTAGAACACAGACATGAGGGCAGAATCCTCATCCCCAAAGCTTCAGAAATCATTAATGACAACATTCCTTATGGAGATACCACTTGAAGCAGAATCTCCACTACACTGAGCATTTAAAGATCCTCTGGGAGGTTTAAATTTGGATCCAGTGGCACCCCGGATGAAGTTACCCCCGAAATCAAGAGTTTTCATACTGATAATTTGTCAGCAAAATAAATCTCATTATATAATAAATCTCAGTGTTTTAGGCAATCAGCTTCCATGAAGACAAGGAAAAGCACAACCAAACCAGACCTGGGACACGGTCACAGAGTGAACCAAGTCTGGTGCTAAACAAAACCAGTGCCAGGCTCAAGCAGCTACTGCTGGAAGCCTTCAGAGCACTGGTGTAAAAACTGTAAAAGTCCCTGACACCTCAGGTATATCCTGCTGCCAGGGGCTCAGGTTCCAAGATAAAACACAAAACACTGTAGCAGTGAATCTAAGAGTGAAAAAGGCCTCTTGCCATATTGGGGCTTAAGGCTGGCAAGGATCATGCTGGACACAAAAATTAAGAAGAGAGTTTTCTTCTCCGCAGTCACCCAACAGCCTAAGGTGAAGCAACAAAACCTTTGATTATAAATCAGAACACTTTCTTAGGTGCATTATTTTGAAGATGTTCCTCAAAATAGTTATAATTGCCCTGGGCTCATCTGCAGGGGCAAAATACACAATTTCATGTGCTTGGAGGCATTTAAGCAGGATAACCACGGGCTTCTTTCAACCAGTATTGGAATTTCACATTCAGCAAGAGCAACTTCAAAATATTCACATGACTGCAGTAGAAACAGCTTATGTTACTCAAGAAATCAATCTTAAGAGACTAAGAGCCTTGCAATGTAATAACACTACTTGGTTTCAGCCCCTTCTCTGTAGATCTTTTTTGCAGTAAAATGAAAACAGTAAGAATGTCAGATTGCCATTATCTGTCAGGAATTTGAGCAGGAAAACAAAACAGGTTTAGTACAATGATGAACAGTTGTGACAAATCATCAGCATTTTCTCTAGATCCTCATCTCAAAGCAGTTTCATATTTCATCTTTAGACTCTGCATTCCCTCTTACAGGAAGCAAAAAAATCATCCAGTATTTTACACTATGTTACATTTACACAATTTAAATCTCACCTCTCCATAAGAAGTGAAAAGGTTTCAATTTTTTTGTACACCTAAATCTGACACCAAAATCTTTGGTTCAAAGTAATTTGTACTGGTAATTATTAATGATTTAATTTCACAGTAGTGCTTAAAGCTTCAGCCACATCATGTTACCTTTGACCTCCAACCTGAACATCAACATGACAGGAGAACAGGTAGGGACTGTTGTAAAGTCCAGCTGACCAAAACCTGAACATCAGAGGGGCAGCTTACAATTTAATGGAAGAGAAGGTGTACAGCTTGAACTTTTCCTAGTAAGAAAATAGATTTAAATAAGTATTCCTTTCCCCCCCTGTGTTTTTTTACTCTCTATTGACAAAAATTATCACTTCAAGAGATGCATTTGCCTCTGCTATTTTTTTTTCCATAAATAGCAGTCTAGTGAGATTTGTGGGATTCTGGTTCCACTGAATCCTTCAGTGTTTTGGCCATGAATCCACACTGCAGTGGAATCAGTTACAAACAATTCCCTCAGAGAAGTCTGTGGTCCTGCACTGAATACCAGAATCAGGCATCCCTTATTTCTCCCACTCACAGGGCATGCTGTTTAGTCATAGTCTAAACAGCAAAGATATCTTTCCAGTCAGCCTGGGAGTTTAAGAGTTAGGCTTCAGCAGAAAGTTCCATAGGGAATAGTTGGGATCTCTGGACCTTCTGCTGAAGAGCTTTGGGTAAAATATGACAAAAATATATTTTTACATACTTATAGAGCAGAAGAAACAACCTGTACTCTCCATTGCTCAACAAGAACAAGTAATGGCCTCATCAAGTGAATAATGCTGCTCAATTAATTTCTGAACTTCCCCTCTCAGAAACAGTAGGGAAAATTGTTTTTCTTATGCTTATATTTTAGAAAACCCAATATTGTTCAAAATGTTTTCACAAGGAATTAGGTCACTTTTAGGTTTATCTATATCTAACCAAGTTCTGAATGCAAAACATTCTAAAATGTCACATTAAATCTTTCATTGAGCAAAACACAGAAAAATCTGCTACAGTGGAACTTTTAAATATTGCAAACATTCACAGGTCCTAGACCTGATCTCTCTCTTTCTATGTATATTCAAGTAATAAAAATGTCCATATCTATTAACACAGAAGAAGTTTCTTTTACATAAACCATGCTTAAGTGAGAGAAGAATTCAGACCTCATGTTTTTATTCTTGCAGCAGTTATACTGAATAGCATTTCCCCACGTCACACAGACAGGACATGTATTTTCCATGTAAACATATGTAAAGCCATTGTGGGTGCATACCCCTGATTTAGAAATATTAGTATCTTAATAAGTAACCATACTGATGAAGAGAAAGTTTATAATGGTAAAACATACTGCATGAACACCATTAAACATCAATTAATGTAAACAGCTTAGTCTCAGAGCTGTCACAGAATCACTGAATGCACAATGACACAGTGTTACTAATTCACTGTCAGTACAAAGCTGTGTACAAATAATCCTCCAGGCTATTTCTTACTGAAAAAAATGAGAGCAAAAAGTGTGTGACCACTCAGTTGACAGCAGAGTGTTTGTCCAACATTATGTCAGATTCTTATTCATCTTTCCTTTTTCTTTTTTTGGCACTCTCGGCTCAAACTAATTGATGGTGGTTCCACTGAAATATCATAGCCTTGTGATTTCTTCTCAGATTTACTGACCTTTTTCAGCTCTGGGTTTAACATTTTAAAGAGGAAAAAAATTAGACAAACATCCTTCACAGTTTAGCCCACCCACACACCCCTGGGCCAACAGTTCTTCAGGTGTGTGGGTTCACCACACATGGGCTCCACCTGACTGATTTTTACCTGGTGCATGACCTTCAATTGAAAATTCCAACAGCATGCAACTTGTCTTTGGCAAATGAATTGTAAGTACGCCAGCTGCCAGATGTCTTCATTTTAAAACACCTTCAAAACTGCTTTCTGGCATTGATCCATAGGCAAAACAAGCTAAGCTGTCGCTGTAATTTCTATTCTGCCTGCAGAAAGGGGAGGAAACGTAAGATGTGTTGCTTTACATCTCTAAGAACGGTACAAGGCAGTGGGAAAAAAACCAACAACAACTCATTACTGATGCGACACATTTTCGGGAAGAGTTTTTCCAGTACACAGAGCATATCCAAAATTTACATAAATATTCACCCTAATGAAATACTCGTTTGAAGTAACATAGCTCTGAACAAAAGGATTGCCTCTGTACCATGGAAATGAATGCCTGTGTCTCCAAATGTGAAGTAGCCAACATATTTTGCCTAAGGTTTACAAAATCTGTTTGGCAAAGGCACTGGAAGGTAGAGGTCTTAATTAAATCTGTGCACAAGACCTGGGATCACATGTTTTCAATTACTTTTGTTCTTTTCTGCTTTATGGCTGTTTCCTTTCAGAATCTGAATTTCATCCCAGGGACATGAGAAGTTTCTGTGTTGTCGGCACATCTTTCAAACAAACCTGCACACTTGTTTTTGCTTGGCACCATACCAAACACATTCTCCTGTCACAAAAAGTGACAATTTTCATTCACTTTCCTTCAAATACCTAGATTCACCATATTCCATGTGTTGGCTCACCCACACTACTCCTGAGCCTAAAATGAGTCAGAATCACTCCTTTTAGCAACAAATAAAAGACCTCTTCCTACATGTAACACCTCCACTTTCTGCCATCAGACTATTAACCACTAGCTCACTTATCAGCTGTCCAATCACACAGCTATAGTTCTGTATGTTGCTACAAGCAGAAAAGCCAAGCCAAAAAGTGAAGACACTGTAGAAGGCTCACACTTGGAAAGTGATGTTTTATATGATAATTAACAGCCCTGACTGCCACATCTCCCAGTGCATTTTTTTAAGGAGCCTACTACATGAGAGGGCTGGGCCCTGGCTGGCATTGTGTAGGAAGCTGCTTTGATACATACAACAAGGATCTGCCATCTACAGCTGACAAAAGAGGAGTGCACAGAAACACAATCAGAAGAAGAGGCTCAGAAATCCTGTCCTGTGAAGTTGGAGAGAAGCTATTTACAGTAACTAGTCTGAGCTCCCTAGTTCATATACATACACTGTCATGTGCCTGAGCTCTGGGCAGAGGTCACTGCCTGCTAATATTACCAGAGCAAACACTGTCAGTACACAGATCTTCTACAATGGCATAGAAAAGGTAGAATAGATCTGTCATGCCTGAGTTTTCCTTCAGTCATAAAGTTACAGATATGGCAAGCTAAGAGAAAACCAAACCAAATTAAAACCCCCAAACCAAAACCGAAAGGACAGGCTATGGAATTCTGTGTGCACTACACCTTGAAACACTTAAGGTATTGCAGAATAAAAACCTTCTTTTTTGCAGTTTATTGATCTATTGAATGCACATATTATGTATGAGGATCCCAAAGCAACAGCTAATCCAATTGATTATTTTTTTAATTGAACATATTATTAAAACCAGAGCTTAGAGACAGTATCTAATACCTCAGAATAAAAACCAGCGTTTCAGAATGACTGCCTGAAACACATGGCACCACTGGGAACCAAAACTACCTTAGGCACAAAGAATCCAAAATAAGATGTGACAAGTATTTCTCTGGCTTTTCAAAGGATCAGAAGGTGCAGACAGACCAAGAAGTGGCTAAACAGGCATTTTCCAGCTGCTAGCTGTCATAAAAAATACACATAGAAAGAAAGAAAAATAATTAAAAAAAACCCCTCAGACTTTTATTTTCAGTTTGAGTTGCAGAAGTTTTCTAGTCACTGTAATCTAAAAGTCCACTATGTGATGGTTTCCCACTTACAGTGTCCTTAAACAACTGTCCAGCTCTTCTGAAGGATGAGGCCACAGGTACTCTGGAATGGAAACTGGTATCTGATATTCTGTATCAGATCTCCTAAGATTTGCTGTGCCAAGGATTTATGGGATCTACAAATCACCTATTGGTTCCAAAATGTTATCATGCACTTATATTTCTTTTTCTGAACACATGAGCATTGAGCTTCCCTGCCAAGCCATCCTTCATGATAGTTGACAGGTACAGAAAGAAAATAAAAGGCAAAAGGCCATTTATAGGTGTGTGTTTTTACACTTTTTTCCCCAAAATACACCATTCTGCTATAAATATCTATAGGAACTGGTAGCAGTGCTGAACTCCTAGAACATCAAGATGAACTTTTACAGCATCTGCCTTTTAAGAGGCAGAAAAAGATACTTGGAAGTCCAGGTGGTATTTTTGGTGATCATTTTTGCCATTGTGAATATCTTCTGGATGAACAAACTGTATTTCATTAAATCCAAGTCCTGTGGCCATGCTCTGTTCTCTCCAGAATTTGGGAAAAGCCCCTCTTTCTTGACTGAGATGAAAACTCAATGCTGTCACTCCAATACTCAGAAGCACAGGCCCTCCAGAGGGCTATTTCCCATTCCCTGTGAAAATGTGAATGTTGCAGGTGAAACAAGAACTCTGTGGCCACAGTTGTCAGGGAGAGCAACATCAGTTTCTTCCAACAGCGCCATGCAGGCTGGGCTGGGACTGTGAAAGTGAATTCCCCATGACTTTAGGTGATACCTTGTCTGTGAGGGTGATGATCTTCCCACAGAACTGATAATTGGTCATCCCAAACTATGAGCTTTCTGAACAATACAAGCTTTACAGGCTTTTTTCTTTTACCTTTTACTCTGTCAAGTTTGATTATCTTCTATAGTTACTGCTATAAAGACCAGGATCAGGCAGATGCCAGTGATTTTGGTGCTTCTCATCATCTCATCTGAGGCGATGGCCAATTTCATTTGGCTAATTACAACTCCTACAAGTGTGTCCATAACTGTTTTTATTCTGTCATCAAAGTCACTTTCCCTGGAAGCAGAATAGAGAAGGTCCCCTATGGCTCATGCTGCTTCTTTGATTTATACAGAGAGACAGCCCACAGAAGATCCTGGACTGTTCTGGATATTATAGGTTGTCTGGAGAAGTCATTGCCTTGCTCAAGGAGAGAATGGCTGCCAGAAACCTTAAATACTGGTCTGGTCTTCACATATTCTTCACCCTGACACTGCTAACCTCAGGTCTCCTGACAAAAGCAGGATCGTGTGTGTAGGTCTCTACTGACAGATGTTCATCATGTGAAGCAGCTTGTGACAGTGACTTGATAAATCTCTAGGTAAAATATTTCAGTGAATTTTCATCCTAACTGCTAGAAAGGTCCTCTTTCTTTCTAACCTTCTTCTGCTACGAACTTTCTTTCTGTAGCTAATGATTTCTTATTTTTGTTTTTCTCAGTGACAAGCACAGCTGAACAACTGTTTCACCACTTGCTGAATATAATCCTTTATACTGTTTTTCTCACAACAGCATGACATCATTCAGACTGCAAGCCATCACCCCCACCACCTCATTTGCTGAAAAACTTCTGTCTAACTTAAAGAAAAATAAAAATTTAAAGCCCTGCTACATCAATGCCTATTTAATATCCTGGATCCAGCCATGGTGCCCAAAGAAATGTTGAATACTAAGATGTGACATGAGAGGAAAATGGCTCATTGGGTGTGTTGACCCCCCTTATTTTCTGAGACTGATAGGGAGATGAGGATAAATGAGAATAGCTTTTTCCAAAGCCATGATTTTTGTGCAAAAGAAGGGTAGCAAATGCAAAAGACAATATAGAATTATTATTATAGGCACTAAGAGCTGTTCAGGTTCTTGCAGGGTAAGAACAGAAGTGCCACAAGCCGGAACAGTGCCACCAGTTCTGAACAGCTGAAAACACAATGTCATTCTTTTTCTCTTGGTTTAACACAGCCTTCAGTGATCACAGTCATATCAAGTCGTATAACAGTAAATAATGAATGACAATTGAACTTCAGAAAAATACAATAATTGATTTTAAAGCCACATATAACAGACTAGAGGGGAAATTCACGTATTTCTTCCGACCTGTTACTTGCATTCAAGACATAGAATTTATTTGAATACAAGATATTTCAGTTTTAAAGTTCAGTATGGGACATGGTCCACCTTGTTTTTAGTTAAGTCACGCTGATGGTTAATTATTTCTTATCTTAAAAATTGGTATCTCATTTCCAGACTGAATTTGGCAC
Source organism: Argya squamiceps (assembly GCA_037834095.1). Classification (NCBI taxonomy): domain Eukaryota; kingdom Metazoa; phylum Chordata; class Aves; order Passeriformes; family Leiothrichidae; genus Argya; species Argya squamiceps. Next base: position 7,482,262 of record JBBMKD010000013.1, on the reverse strand, counting down.
ATCAGCATCCCTCCACTGGATCCTGCTATGCCTTTTTTCTGCTGGATTAAAGGGCTGCTTACTATCAGAAATCTCTTCTTCAGAGAGCAACAATTAAATCCAGATGTGCTGAAGCACTGAGCTTTACTCAGGACCTGAACACTCAACTGCATTTATGTAGCCACACCTACTGTCAGAGCCATCAATATTTTATCTGTGTACGTGTAGAGTAGCAAGAGGAGGAAAACTCGGAAGTCGGTTTTATTGTGCATGCTCCCAAAGAAGTGTAAAACAAGAGTATCACATAAATAGTTCAGAAATTCTGAATTATGTTTTCCCATTCCTTCTCTAACCCTGTATCTGGACGGCCACATTATGTCTAAATCAGATACAAAATTCTCAGCAGAAAAGTTGAAGTGATAAATGCTACTTGCAGAGGGAAAAACGCACTTGCTGACAGTTTCTCACAGTATGTAGCAACTGTAGGGTTTTTGTTTGTGTAAAGTATTATTCTAAGTGGAAATAAAAATAATAAATTGTAAACCTCATTGCATTATCTCCTCTATATGAATGGTGAACCTTCCCTATGGAAAAATTTAACAGTCTATTCATATTTCATATCTTTCTGAATAGAATGGAGAGGATGCTAAGAATCTACACAAAAGAAATATATATTGAGATTTTTCAGGCATAAAATATTGTCCTGCTAGAAGAAAACAACATTTCATCTTAGCAATTATTATATTTTGAGATGCACATGTTATCTTACCCTGTGTTTCTAGACATTGGACCCTGGAAGTGCCTCAAAGATCCGATACAAATACAAATCTTTTCCACTCAGTTTGTCAAACAGTGGGATTTTCTACACCATTTTTCCCAGTCAAACTGACATTACAACACATATCATAACAAAGACACACAAAATCTTAGGAAGAAGCAATAAAATTAGTGATCTTATTCACAGTGGATGCAAATCAGCATAGTTTCATAGAAGGTAATGGAGGTAGTCTTGTTTACCCTCTTCACCGACTTTAATATTGCATTACAGTTTAAATGGATTGCAGTTTAAATGAACATTTGTATCCTACAAATGCTTTTGTAGGATACAGACAGTTGCTTCAGAAATTACATTTAGGCTTATATTTAAATTATATATGACAATGTTAATAGATGTTACAAAGCCTAATTTGTATAACAAAACCCACAAGCCTGCTCTGTCATCATCAGCAGCCTCAGTTCCCACAGGAGCAAACCAGCAGAAATTCTGTGCACCATGGCACAGTCAAGATCCAATGCAAGTAAATCCAACTCTAACAAGAACCAGGCACAACTTAGGCAATGGTCAACAATCCCCCAAAGCTTTTTAATTTACTTGCAGCACTTTTTGTTCCACTGCCTGTCTGTGGCAGTTTGAGAGTGGCCAAGGATTATACACTGCTGTATCAGGGAAATATTAACCCCATTATTCTTGACTTATATATTTTTTTCTTATAAGAATTAAAACAATACTTCTTGTAACTTTTACAGAAATACATTCCCAAACACTCCACAGTTATGGGGAGTGGGTTTTTCTCCCAAACATTCTCTGAAACAAAAAGGTCTCAAATTTTTCCTTCTCTTGGCCACATTTTGTCACATTCATTTCACATGCCACCTAAAATCTCATTCTTCAGTCCTTTCCCTTTTAACTGTCACTTCCACTCTAATGGGCTCTTGCATCCCTATATTTTTCCTGCAGCAAGTCTGCAATCAACACCTAATTTTTCAGTGCATTTATCTGCCAGGTAAGTAACATAAGTGATCCATTTTCCAATAGATGAATCACATTTCTGGGATACAAAGCCAGGTTGCACTTGAAGAAAAATAGATCACTTGGCACAAGAACTTCTCCAAGATAACACACCCATACTTCCTTAAGGCTGTAAATACAATGATAGCCCAAAAATAAGAGCTTTGGGTCTACTATTTGGGCCTTTGCCTATTACTGCTCTCTCATAGCTCGCTGGTGAAGATGGTCACCCAAAGCAAAACTTCTGTCATGATCTATTAATAGAGAATAAGGATTAATGAAGGATTATGTCATTAATGAGTCTGCCTGCAGAGTTGCTTCGGTTCTTGTCCTTTACTGCCAAAATACAGTTCTCATTTCCAACAAACAAAGTCTATCTGAGAGAAAGCACAGAGCCCCTTTAGAACTGGAGAGTCCTGTGCATAATAATGAATGACTAACTCTTCTTTTGCCAAAGAGCTTCAGCACTTTCCATGTCATAGGTCAAAGCAGTGATTCAGAGGGGCCTGATCCTTATCTAAGCTTCTGCTACAAAATTAGAATGTGCTGTATCCTTATTAAAGAAATGTTTGTTCCACCATCAATGAAATGAAAAGAAAGCACTTCAATGCAGTTTTGCAAACCAGAGCAATAACCCATTGGAGTTAACTGTTTTATTACAAATATTTAATTAGTCTGTATGTTAAAGATCCACCATTTGTAAAGACAAAATTAGTAGTCATAACCTGTTTGGATTTGCATGTATTTAAGAGAGTATTTTATCAAATAGTTTGACACTAGTAGCCCTCATGTTGAAAATAATAATAATAATAAAAAAGCAATTCACACCTTCACAAGAATTACTTTGGCTCCAGGACCATGAGCAATAAAAACAAAATCAGATTTTCTCTAAATAAAGTATTTAAATATTTCTTCATGTTTGCACAAAAAGCTGCCTATCTGTTCTCAGTAGATACTGCATAAACAGAATTTATGTACATAAAAAAGTTGATCATACTATGCACAACTATAATAATAATATACACAGCTATTGCAGTAATTATTTATCTGATAAACAAGAAATTTTTCTCTATTAGTTTTAGCTGCTAAACTTAATGGTTGAATTTAACTAGGCTGAATAAAATTTATGAATACAACCTACTTTTTAAAACATTTAAAGCAATACTGAAGGCCATATTTTAATATAAAATAATGATTTAAATAATCAATTGGATGTCAGGTAATGCTGATAAAAAAAGAGTGAAAAAATGAGACCAGTGCATCACAGTCACTGCAAAGAGAAAAATCAAATTAAAATTTAATTTGTGCTTGTTAGACAGAGTTAAACAACAGCAGAAAGTAAATGAAGCTATACCTGATCTAAGTTAAATTTCAAATAGAATGTAACCAGAGCGTATATTAGGATTGAAAAGCAGAATACTAATCCCTAAAATTAGAAAATTGATCAACTGGGATATGCATCAGAGATATTCATCAAAGCCTTGCAACAGCCTATCTCCATTTACTGTTTAGATACAGCTAATCTACATCATTAAATTGACCATTCAGCTTCTGAAAATCTGCCATGTAGGTCCCGACTTTTCATAGAGGCTTTTAAATATGTATTCGGTAACTACAAAGTGCTGAATATATTTTCAGTCTTTTTATACTAAGATTTACAACTAATGACCTTAAGCAATGTCATGCATGTAAAACAAAATTATGAGACCACCCTGGTTTGAGCAGCATTAAGGTATAGAATCATACTTCATTCTCATTCAAATTTAGTAGGATAGAACAAAAAAAATCCATAGTAATATAGCTAAACCTATTTCATAGTTTTACTTTGTAAAACATGCCTCTTCACTTGTATTTTGCTATTACAGGCTCAATATAAGTAGACAATTATCTAAGCTTAATGCCAAGAACGATAATGCATTGAGCACATGCAAAACCCTTGTGCAACATCAACTGCAGCCCGCGGGGATAAAACATTTATCAGTTGCTCCTTGGAGCACTGGTGGCTCGAAAATTTGGCTGCCCATGCCGACATTTAGCGAAATCATAGTTGGAGCTTCATTCAGAGCCCAGCACAGCAAAGGGCCATACCAGGATGACTCTGCTGGCAGCCTGCCTGCCCGTACCCACACGCACTGCAGGATACTTTCTGTCCCAGCACTTGCCATGAAAGGAGCCCTTTGACTGAGCTGCAGTGGTTGGCACCATGCCCCTTTCACGGGCCCAGCTAACCGTCATCTTGGATGTAACAAATTAGTACATTCTCAGAATAATAATAAGTGCGGACATGAAAACACCATTGTTTTTACTTGGAAATGAAGTAACTACATTTTAGCTGGGTGACTTTTTCAGTTCGGCACCACAGGCAAAAATAAATCTTATAAAAAGAATGGACAATTGCAGGAAAGACGAGGCACAGGCTTTTGCTGTGGGTTCAGCAGTAAAAGAGCTGCTTCTCATAGTGCCTAAAGCTAAAAGTACTGTAAAATAAAATTTTGAACTACAACTTGTTCCTTTGAAAAGGAATTGTTGCAGGGTTTTTCTACTTGATCTACAACTGATAGAGATTTTTTTTTTTGCCTGTAAAATACAAAACTACTGCTTAAGTAAGCTCTGTTAACATTACAATGAAATATTTTAGAAAACACGCTGAAAAGATTAAATATAGAGCAATGCACCCACTAGACCCAAGCTAAGCATGGAATGATGATTGTGTAGTTTCCAATAGTAAAACACAAACTTAGGTAATGTGAAATTTATCTCTACCTGCAAATAAATATTTCTAAACCATTGCACACCTGCAATTTTATCTGGGCACTGTGGCTATAATAAAAATGCATTTTCTCCTCAAGCTCTGCACATTTCATTGCACATCAGATCTTATAAGAACAGTATCACAGAACACGTTTTATAATGTAATTTTAAACTGCCGATGAAAGTAAATTCACATCATTGTTCTCTGCACAGACATCCTAGGCCAAGCTTTCTGAAAAGTACAGATAATTAAAACTTTCCTGTATCATAGCCCAGTAGAGTCACAGCTTTCTTGCCAAACTATGATATGAAACATTAATAGGGATTTGAATAACAAGTGCATCCCTTACTGTGTAACTCCTTAGCAGCAGATAAGACTAAATTAGTGTGAAGTGCTGACAAGTATGAAAGATTAAAACAAATATTTCTTGTAAATATGCTAAATATATTTCCGTTTTTTGTCATGTTCAGCCTGCGAAGCAAAAAATCCAATATATCACATATTTCAAAAATATTGAGTTTGAGACAGTTTAAATAATTCAAGATATTTTATGTAAAAAATGTAACAATTTTACTAAACTTTCTGGTTCAAATGAGTCCAAGAATATCTCATTATAAATGGAGACAGTCCTGAAAAAGCAATCAAGCATGACTAAAAAGATCACTCTTTTACACAAAAAAATAGCCTTCTTATTTTACCCTTTGTTGGAAAGACATTTGGCCAGCCACAGGGGAAATACATAATCTACTTTTATATTCAAATAATATATTTCAAAATTCTATGCATACAAGGACCTTAAAACAATTCTGGGTGGAATATATAAGACATGGGTTTATGTGATCCTAATAACTGAATTGCTGACATGGGCTGACAATTACTTGGGGGGTTTTATTTGTTTGTTTCTGGTACTCTGAAGCATGTGTACGAGTAATTTGTCTGTTAGTTACTTCTAATGTGATTCTGAAGGAAAATACCAATGGAGAGACATTAAAATAAAATATGTAGTGAGATCCTGGCTAGAAAAATTGATGTATTACTTAAAAGGAGTATGAATATTTTCATGGAGATGATTATTATTACAGCTACCTTAATGCTGAAGCTGTTCTGATCAAAGCAGCATTCCACCACAAATTTCATGTATGAAAAGTACATCTTTTTATCTAATACACAAACCTCATTCTTTTATGCATCCTTTTACTTGCTATGTTCATATAAGGTATTCAAATAAAGAGTATTGATGGTGATTTGCTTTCAGAAATTGGAGGGCTAATGTAACATCTTAATTTTTAAGGACACAAATGTGTCAGTGCTTCTGGAGGAAAATTGCTTTTCAAGGCAATACTGCCAGGGAAGAGTCAGGGAGGAGAGATGCAATTGATGTTTTTCACTTTAAACAAGACGACTGTTATTCAGTTTCTCAATACCCAGGATTATGAAGATCAGAGTACTATACACCCCAGAAGAGGAAAAGCTTAGAGCAATTACAGTTCCCCTCTAAGTACTGTAGCACTCACGGTAGGTTTTCAACAAATAAGCAGTCTGCACACATCTTTTTTTGCTTCAGAACTGTGTGAGGTTCCTGCTCCTGAGCCTCACAATTACAAAATGAAACAGGGAATTTAATTAATATAACATCACTGTTTCAGCCCTGAGTTTTACCACTCCTGAAGAGTTAAACTTTTCTCCTTATTAGCTGGATATGTTCCCCACTTTGCCTTTGCTGAGGAGCAGCGATGTTACAATATCAGGGCAAAGGACTGATGAGGGAAATGTCAATGTGACTTGCACTTTCAAGTTTCCTCTGGGCCCTTTCAGCTTATACAGCAGAGGAGGATGAATATTTGTGCTAACTACACATTTCAGTACAAAGAGCTCAATTCAGGGGAAAAAAAAATTCTCATCCTATTTATGGCGACTGTGCACTTTACAAAATACAATTCTAAATGGTTTATTCATTCATAGGGAAGAGCCTCTACAACTGTTGTGCAAATAACCTGCCCCTTTGCAGGGTTTGATGAGCCTGAGCCAAAGCCCAGTGAGGGCAGGGGAGAAACTTGCATTGACTTCATCCCTTGGGCTCTGGTCTCCTTCATATTTAAAAACCAAGAACTGTATGACCAAGTGGGAGATGCAGAGTTGTACAGAAAACCACTGCTGAGGTTCAAACACTTGAGCTAAAGCTGCAAATGAGAGTATTGTCTGGATTTACAGGTCAGCATGAAGCTGAATAAAAATGACTCTTGGACAATTTGCAGTTAGGTAGTAGTTTTAAAATAGCACCTACTGGCTTATGAAGACAACTTTGTATGGATCACACTCATAAAGTGCCAGGTTTTTTATTTATTCTTTTTCGTACCCATGTATTTGACAAGCACTAAAAATTTCTCACAGAAGCTTGTAAAAAAGCAAACTGATGTAGCTGTACCTCCATGGTAGTTAAGAGCACAAGCAGCTAATTAATGATGTACTTATGAGTGCAACCTGCTATTCATGGAAATTACACAAGCAGTTGAGTCCACACTTGCTGCACATAAATACTTCAGTGCCCAATGTGCTAAAAATCGTATTTAAAGTTAAAAAATTGTCACATCTAATTGTTGCTGTAAGTTTATAGACCTTCAGGACCTACAGATTCAGTTCCTCTGTGAATGATGTAACCATAAGCCACATTCATGGCAAGCTAACTTCTACATTATTCCAGATACACAATATTGATAAGAAAAGTTTTTATACAAATCTAGCAAAACTGATTTTATTATTATTAAAGAAAACTATTCTGACATTTATGTCTTAAGTCTGTTTGAGACTAAAGATGCATAAAACTGATTTTATTATAATTAAAGAAGAGCTAGTTCAACCCATGTTGTCCAAAGCACTTGAATTCAACCCAGGATGTTTGATCCAAATAATAAAACTTGCACCTCTATTCCAAGATTTATCCTAATTCTAAAGTCCTAATCTAAAGGTAGAGCAATCTTGCTAACATTGCTTTTAACAATAAAGAATATGTCCAGACCTTCAAATTCGACATTAGATGAAATTTCAATAATGTCTGAACACCTTGTGTGCAGGGATAGTATTAGAAGATGTTTAATTTTGAGCCTTTCTGGTTTTCAAAATTTGGTGTCCCATCATCCCAATAAGTACCAGATACATGAGTACTAGCTCTCCTCTAAGAGCAGGAAAGAAAAAGACAATTTTTCCACACAAAAAGAGAGGCTGTCTCAATTCTAGCTACTCTAAAACATATCCAAAACTGTATCCTTATAAACAAAGTATCAAAAAACCAAATCCTTGCAAAAAAAATCTACAGTTGCTTATTTAATGCATCCATTGCAAAAATATAATCTCTGTAATGTTATACTTGGCATATTGAAGAATGTTATGTTTGGCATATTGATTATCTCCTAGGTCTTGATCATTCAATATTACCAGGAACCAGATATAAACAGGAACTGGATATACAACTCAGCTGGTCAGAATCCGTGGAGTGACAAGAACTAAGGCTGAGGAGGATACAGCTGCCTTGCTTAGGGTAAGGCCTTTTAATTTTTATTAGTAATGATATTTTTAATGTTTTATGGTAAACTGAAAAACTCCTTCACCCAGTGACCTCATGTCTCAGTAGCTTTTCCTATTTTTGTACTAATTTAGACAAGGAATAGAAATGAACACATCCTTTGGACAGAAACTCTCTCAGATCCTCTCAGACACCCACTGTCACCTTTGTCCAACAGAAAAAGTGATCTACTAAAAAAAATTAAAACCTACTAAAAGTTTTAAATTCACAGTTTCTCAACATATTTGAATTTTCCACCTTTAGAAAATTTTATTTAAAAAAACTCAAACAGACCCAACGGTATGGCTACATGTAATTCTGACAAAGCATTAAATATCCACATTAACATGCAACTTTTGCTACAACCACTAAATAAAAAATAACTCATTTCCTCTGCTCACTTCTGAGGCATAGAGAAAGATCAATTGTGAAAAACAACTAAAACAAACAAAAATACACAAGTACTATTATTTCTTCAATCTGTCCATTGGGGATGCAATTCCAAACCAAAATCAGACACATTTCTGACAGAAAGCTAAGGAAACTGAGGCCGGGATCCCCTGATTCACCAAACTGTGCTTGTCACAGGCAGTTGTGGGCAGAGCTGTATGATCTCTGTTTGCAATTCCCATTGCTGGCAGTGTCTGAGAGCAGCTCAATTCCTTCCCTCCCTGGTACCCCATGGTCCAGAGCAACCTCAGGATGACTCATTATCCACAGTCTTAACAAAAAATGCACCAAACACCATCCAAACATTCCTGCTTCATTCTGTACTTGATCAAATCTCACATTTGTAGCAGCAAAACACCACAAGGAAGACCACAATCCTTTCCTCCAGTTACTTTTGTATATGAAATCATCCAAAGGGGTTCAGTGTTATGCCACTGACACCAACTTCATGTCACGGTAATTCCCCTCTCAAATTTCAGAAAATCACTCTGCAGTCCCAAGCGTTGCATAGGGCTAGAGAAGGTCTAACCATCTGCTTATCATCTTGCATGTCCCTTTGAGTAAAATGACTCTGCAATTGAATCTGGCTTTTGTATTTTACAGTAGGTTATTTGGACATTATCAGCATTCTGCCTAATTTATAAATATAAAGCCAAAATGCCCACAAAAATGTCTGCTTATATGTACTGACACAATGTTTGATGTGCCTCCACTCCAGAGAAGAAAAGAATTGGTTTTCAAAAATGTTATTTGTACTGCTGAGTGGTCAGCAAGACTTCAGGCCAATGCAGACAGATTTGAAAAATGTATTTACAAGGGGAAGTGCTTTTGGCTATCACTGCTGTGAAATTTTCATAAGAAAAGTCTGTGGGCAGATACTCTGTACTGTAAATAGACATTATTAGTTGTTGCTCAGGGACAGCAGTGAAAAAAATATCACATAGAGGCTAGTTTTTTATTTTATTTTTTTAGGGTAAATAGTCACACACAGAGTAAGTAGCTGAACTGTCCGCTCCTCCACTAGGTGCACATGAGGCCACATTTCCAACAAAAACCTAAGAAAATGTTAGTAGCACTTTTCTGGGTTTGTAATTGCAGGTAATATTGTGATAAACTGAGTTGGAGTGTGAATATTTTTCTTTTAAGAAAACCAAACTCACTCACAACGTGCTGCCTGTGCTGACTCATCCAGTTGACTTGGCATATTTACCGTATCAGCCCTCATACCTTTTTAAAAATAAACAAAACAAAATTAATGGCAGATCTTCTACTTACTGACTGGTTACATACACTGCCTTCTAGCAATAACACCTTGTACATTTTTCATGTCTTTTATAGAAGGACCTCAAAGTAACAGATTATAGTTACACCTCATCCTTCCTAAGAGAAATTGGAGCAGCAGATGCTCTGCAACCTTGAGAAAAAAAATCTCTTTACAGGTTATTTACAGAAAGCAGGGATAAAACATAAAGTTTGACCCTCTCTTTCCTTTTCTAAGAGTACAGCTACAGAGCCTTCTGACGAAGGAAGAAGGAACATTTCTCACAAATTTAGGATTTCTTCAGGTATTTGTGTTAGTTGGGAAAATCTTATTTCTTAACCCTTACATTATGGATAATTAATTCCTCTTTTCCTCCTCCCTAATTTTCCATCAGCACCACCCATTTAGTAACAGATAATTCTGTGCCTTTCTTCTTTTGACTACCATTGCTGCAATGCTGAAGAGAATGAGTGAGGGGAGGAGTAAAGAAGAGAGTCAGGAATGAAAAGGGAGGGTTTGCATGGGGGGAGAAAGCGATGAAGAACAAGCAGAGGTCAAAGCAAAGAAGACTAAAAACAGAAAAAACCCAAAGAATAAAGCAAGAGAAACAGAGAATAGCCTTACCAACTTCTGGGAGACTCAGAAATGTCCTGGAGAGATGACTCAAATGTCCCTTAATCTTTGTGTTACACATCACACCACGTATCCTTCACACCACCCAAACCCCAGCAGGCTCAAGGAGCTTCAGGATGGGAGTATTTTCCCCTGGGATTGTAATTAAAAACAAAAAAACCAAAAAAACAAAAGAACCCTGGACAGGACCTAGCACAGCTGAGCTCCAGTCATAATTTCAGGTCTCTGAATATAGTAAAGTACAAATATACAATATTTATAATTAATTCCCTTAAAATTGCAAATATTTAATGAAATTATGAGCAGTCCAGCGTGAGTGCTCTGCATGAAAGACACTTTTTCCAGTGACATTTGTAAGAGAGCAGTGGCCAAGAGCTCTGTTCATACTCAACTGCTCTGTGAAGTTTTTCAGTCCCAGATGCAGCCTGGACCACTCTTCTTGGATAGAAATTACTAGAGGCACTCTGCAAAGATTACAGTATTTTTGTTTGTTTCTTAGATCAAATGAGATATACCCAAGAATCCTCATATCCAAGGACAAAAATTGTCTTGCTCCTAAGCAACTAGAAGAAGAAAAGGGGCAGATTTGTGCCCAGAGAAAACACAAGGACTAAGCCATTTTTTTTTCTATTATTTGGTTTGCCACTCCTTGACTGAAGCATTAAATAAAATATTACAAGAATGTCAGGCAGTTTTCAGCCTTATTTATGCAAATTGATAAAAATCCCATCCAGTCAACAGCTCTACATTTTATTCTAATTAAAAACCTAAATTTAATGCCTGATTTTCTGGCCATCTTGTGAAGTTGAACACCTCTGAATATCGGGCAATGAATATCTCTTATCAGGCTTTCAAGATCAATGGACATGAAAAAAAATCCTTTCTTATTCCACTCTGATAAAAGTGGAGATGGTATGAATCAAGGACTGTATGTTCATGAAATAACAACATGTAGTACTGATGCCTTCATTCCTGACAGCTTGAGCTATGTGTGTCTTTGCTCTGATCCAGTACAGCCATTCTTCTGCTTTATCCTTTGGAGATTTGTCTAAAAAAATATCCCTGTGGACAGAATGATTTCTATAATACTGGATTGATCATTCCCTTCTGGTTTTAAAGGGGCATAGACAAATAGGGGGTTTGGAACTCTTCCTCAAAGAGGTTCAGAAATGTGTGTTAGTGACACACATTTTGATTTTGTCCATGCTCTGCACCAGGCTCATTGTAAAAGACTGCCATATATGTTCAAGCTATTCAGGATAGAAGTTGGCATGTTAGAGATTAAAGTCTCAAGCCTCTGGAGAACAGAGCCAGGCTCGCAGGTGGAGATGTTCATAGATCACACCTTCTGTGGATCAGCATGGAAGCAGTGTGAAACTCAAACTGATCAGTAAGCCCTGTCTGCCTGTAATTCTGTTTTAAAAAGGAAATTTAAAAGCCCTCACATTTTAGAAGGATCACATCCCTTCCAACCCTAACTATTCTGTGATTCTATTCAAAGGTCAGAATTTAATGTTTTGGGTAAGGTGTATGTTCAGCAGATATAGATTAAAATGTTTATGTAACTAAAGAGGTAAAATGGTTCTACCATTCCTGTCTTCAATTTTCCAGAATGCTCTTTCCATCTTTACAGTTCCAGCCTCGTTCTGACTTATCAACAACCTCCTTTACAGCTGTTAAATTTTGCATTGTTCAATGTAGAGCATTTCTTGCCAGCAAAAAACTGTCTATCTTTGAACTTGCAAGGAAATTGATACCCTGTGGCATGATCCTGAGCATTTTTTCTTCTGATCTCTGAACATCCCAACCTTTTGTTTCACCATCTTCATGAAGCTGCTGTTTTCAGTGCTCACTCTTTCCAGCTGATAGGAGCCCCCAGCAAGGAGACAATCTCCGTCCCCTCCCGTGCCCAGGAGGAATAAATACAGGTTTAAAATTCCTGGTCAGTCTGCCTTGCTCCAGCACAAGAGGTGCCATTACCCAGACAGCTCCCAGTCCACAAAACAACACACACATAATTATGTTTTTGCATATCAGACCTGACTAATGTCTCATTCAAAGTACATTGTAAACCAAATAGCAAACTACAAAATATATGTAACAAAGCTAAATGAATGCCTAACCAATTTTTTTTTGTTTCCAAAACTCTTCTGAGTCCAAATCTATTATTGAACAATCAAAAGACTTACTTTGAAAAGCAAGTCAACAAATAGCTTTTTTTTTTTGCTGTTTCAGATACAAAGTTATCTGTAAAAAAAAAAAATAAAATCGCAGCACTTAAAAAATAGAAGTCACACTTACAGGTTTTTTTTCCCTTGGGAAAGGGGAATTAAACTATTAAAGGACACCTTGTTAAGTAATTATATAGCAACATCACTGTGCAATTAAATAGCCATCAGTCCCTGCAGCTGAGAAATTTCAGGTAATTATTCAAAGATAATTTAATAGGAGAATTACTGTATTCAAGAAAGCATTAGCTAGTAATCTACCTCAATTAAAGCAGCCAATTAATTTCAGCACCTTGATAATAGTTGCCTTCTGCAAAACTATCCTCCCCTACACACACACACAAATCCTAAATTTCAAAATAATGATACAAAAAGTGAATTTGGCACATTTTAGCTTCCAGAGATAACAGTTCACTCCTAGAGAATTTTGAATGCTTGTATACATCATGTTACCAATGTGTATTATCCTTGATTAGTATTGATTTAGTGTCCAACTTCAGTTTCACTGTGACTACAAATGTACCCACGTGTTTGTGAGATAGAATGGTGAGGGGTACAGAGGAAACCTGCACTAAAACAATAAATATTTGTATACTCCTACCCAAACAGCACACAAAAAAGCTGCATAATAACCAAGACCACATTTCATTGTGGTGAAATGTCTTCAGGGAATGATGGGCCTCTCGCATTGCATTGCCTGGTTGTGCTACTGTACATACAGTGCAGACAGAAGTCATTAATCACACACAAACAGATTTTATGCAGAAACAGGAACCTGCGTGTGCCACACAGCACTTGGTTACACAGCAAAATATTTTTTCAAGGTCAGTACACGATGACAATTCTTTGATACGATGGTGCATATCCACAATTTGCACATCCTTCAACTTCATGCTTAAGAGTTTGGATTCCTTGAACAGAGACAGCAAAAATACCTGGACACAAGGAAGACAGAGAGATAATTTGCAGAAAGGCAAAATGGGCAGCTTGGCATCCAACACTTACACAGATTCAGTGGTTGCTAGGGTCCTAGATTCCTCACAGTTCTTTAAAAATCAAAACGTGTAACAATCAAGGAATAGTTCCTTTAAAAAATATCCCATCATGCAGATACTCAGTGATTTAATTACTATTTTCTGTGTCAAAAAGGTCTGCATTGTGTTTTCCTTAATTTCCTATTTAATTTGTCTTTAAATTGGAAATAAATTATGGACGTAAATAAAAAAAAACTACGTGACTCAGATTTTCATATATTTCTCATGTATCCTTCCCCTTGAAACCATGGTGTCAATGGTAGACTGCATAAGTGTCCTTTTATCTAACAGCTGATAATATGCGTAAACAAACACAAACCTCAATCCTGGCAAGCCTAAATTTGGATTAATTTTTTAAAAAATACAGCATTGTATAGCTGTTCAGTGAATTCATCCACTCTTTTAACAGGAGGGAAAAAAAAAAAGGTATAAACCTCCAAACACCACATCTGGAATAATCGGAACATCTCAGAGCTGTTGATCACTAATAGAAATTTGTGACAAACATATACAGGAAATCTCTTGTTGAAATCAGTCCTTGTAGTCCTTAGAGCTGTTACTTGTTAAACAGCTGCAAGCCACATAAAATCTTTCAGACTGGGGACTCTGCCCCAAGTTTTTGCTTTTCTTCAGTGCTTGTTCCAACAGGTTTTCATTGCTCCCCTTACTGACTCATCAGTGGTAGGTTTCCATTTAGTTTCCACTTACTCAGCATTACCTGATCCACTCACAATGATCTGATCATTGCCCCAGAATTTAGAGAGGTATTCATTAAGTCCTCGCCCATTGCGCAACTATTTTTAACCCATCTTAAATCTTAATATTTTTCTATTAAATAATCATTGCAAAAAATTAACTGAGCTACTTCAAATGGTACCAAAATTTCCCCAAACTCATGACATATTTGAATGTGTTTAATATATCCCCAAACTTTTATTTTTAATAAACAGATTTCAGTTTTTTGTTATCTCAAGTATCTTTTCTGCTTAAGGCAATAGAGAAAGAAAAACATCCCAAAAAACAACACACCACCTAAACTCGAACCACAGACAGATCTGTTATATATATATCTGTATCTCCAAATCTGTGTATCATTCTCCACAGTGATACTCAACAAGGTACTTCAGAACATATCTCTCTTAAATCACATTGATTAAAATGGGATTAATCATATATCTAAAGCCAGACTCATCCTTAAGTATCTTGCCTTAGACGAAAACAAAGATGGGTATTTCACTGACCACTGGTTTTCTCACCTCCTCATCTAGTGACAGATACAAGAGGCTGTATTAGGCACCATTGGTGCAGGCTCTTAAGCCTTTGCAGGTGGTTGTGATCCCTGTGATGGAAAAATCTAATTTTTCTTCACTGTTGTAAAGAGGGTTGAGAAAGGATATAGCACCACAGAGATTAGGCAAGAGCCCTAAAAGGTTCCAAGGGCAGTCTGCAGTAGTGATGAGCTGAACAGCAGGTAACTGGGGACCCCTGCTCCCCTTTTTCTTTTTCTCATACAACATACAATGATATTTCATACCAAGCTGAACAAATAGACACAAAAAACTACCATATATTGACAGGATTAGAATCAGAACATATCAGGAAGCGGCATCGTAAATCATAAAACCAGAATAAGTAATTGACAATATTTACCATTGGGAGCTACAATTCTCTTGGCATCCAGAGTCAAATTATATATGTATTAATCCCCCAATCACAAATTGACTCTCTGAAGAATATTATCCAAGTGATTAGAGAAAGTAGAGATCCATCCAAAATAACCACAAGATACCTAAAGGATTTAATTTGCTCCATCACTGTGCCACTTGCTGTTCTAATTATCATTTCATCTAGAGTTACCTGTAATTTTCTTTTAGTGCCAAAAAACTGTACATTTTGTTTTCTTAACATTTAGTAGGAGTCTGCTATTAAGCAGTCATTTTTCAACATTTAGAAAATTGTTCCAGGGATTTAGTACACATTTTATTAATGGACCATCCATGTCAGCATTATCTGCATAAAAGAGTCAGTAATTGATTAATAAAATATTAAATAATTTTAGTGCTAATAGGGGCCCCCTGAGAAGCTTCATCATCCTCAGTCAACAGGCCAAATTCACAGACTCAATTAAGCACTCTGATAAATTGGAATCACTGAGACTCTTCTTTAGGACCATATATTATTTTACTACCTATTTTGCATGAAGAAAGAAGGAAAAATAAGCTGAACCAGACATACACTGTTTATGTATGACAGACAGGTTTATGACTGTAAAGCAAATTTGGTTCAACCAGGATTCAACACCTGGGATTTGTTTTCTGCAACTACTTCTAGAAGGCACTTAAAAGGACATATTCACCTTCAAATGACAGAAAGCAAAGGTGAGAGTTTTAACCAAATAAAGATGCCACCCATCACTGTGGTTTTCGAGTAGGAAACAATTCAGAGCTATAAGCTCAAAGGTTGATACACATCCTCTAAAAATCCCACTTTTGCCTAAAAGCTCCCACTGAGAGTTTCCTCCTTTGTTCAAGGTGGTTTTGGAGATGTGGATGGAGGGGCAGCAGGACAGCACGTGCCCTCATTGTGAAGTAGCAGGTTCTGGTCCTTTTGCACAAGTGGGGTTCAGCAAGGACTTCACACAAGAACCCTTTCTAAGCCACCATGTCCATCTACATACAAACCACCACCATCACCTGCCATTTCACACTCCCAGTGACCAAACCCCATGGGAGGATTTCTATTGCATTCAAGATTCAGGGCTCGGCACAAGAGAATTGACCAAGATCAACCAGAGGACAAAGACCACAGCAGACAAAGGACAACATCCTTGAGGCAAAAGAAGGAAGAAGGAAGAACTTAAAAAATGAAGCAGCTTTATGAGAGGAAAAGACACGTATTGGATCTGATCCACACTCTCTGCTGTGACTCAGGTAAAAGCTTTCCCAACTTTGTATTTTTTCTGAGGGTAACCAGGAAGTTTAGATGTCCTATATAAAACCTGCAGTGTTGTTTCCACAAAAAACTTCCAGCAATTCTCCACCTGACGTCTCCCACTCTCTAACAGGAAAGAGTGTTCTCCACATCAATGCAATATGAATATATAAACAGGAGAAGAGCATAAACAAAACATCAAAATAATAAAAAGATAAATTCTTTAAGGAATACAATTTACAGGGCAGTGTGCAAGCACAGCAAACTGAAAATTAATTGCAGAAATTATTCACAGAATTGTTCCAACAGATTTGAGAAACTCATAGGCTTGCAATTAAAGGTACATAAAAAGGGTGATAACGAGTAAACCAGCCACTATAAACACTATTGTCTTTATTGAAAATGTTTAAAATAGCTCTCAAACATTTCCCAAAGTGTAATTTGGAGAGCTAAGTATGTTTACGATTAGAAAACAGACTTCTCTAATACGGAAATGAAAACCATATCCAAAAGGATAATAGTCCATACAGAGAGGAGTTGTCTTAAATTTTAAATCTTTATGGCAGAAGCCACCTGTATTTAATCATGAACCCTTCTGCCTTGGGCAAATTTGATCCTCTCCTTTAGAAAAAAAAAAAATCTAAACTTCCTTTCCAGAAAATTGGAAGTTCAGATTAAAATTCCCCCTGAAGCTGGGGATGCAGGGATCCCACCATCAGTAAGGCTGTGACTGATGGCTCCTATTCCCTCCACAGGAGATAGTGACACCTCACAGAGCTCCCAAAACCTAAATCCTACCCAGGGAAAGCACACATTTTTAAAGATCTTACCTGAATACTGATTTATCTCAGAATGATGGCGGGATTTTATTGCAGCAGTTGTGAATGTAAGAACTACTGAAGACAAAACAAACGTCTCTGCCTCCCTGCTGTCAGTCAGGCTCACCAAAATGAGTAGCATAAACACCTCCATTATAGGAAACAAATTTTTGTATATTTATATTATTTTTGTATGTTGATGTTATTATTGTTACTGTCACCATGAGAAGTTAGTCATGCAATAAGAAAATCAAATCCGTTACATTCAGTCACCACAGAATTAAAAAATGAATAAAATTTAACTTAAAACAATAACTCTAGGAAAAAATATTTTCCCTTGAGATTAGCTGACAGTCATCTTAATGTCTTATTAAATAAATATGGTGAAAAAGAAATGGGACTCCATCCATTTTATAAGCTACTGTCTCTGTGGATCTTGGACTGCTGTTTTTAAGAAACATCGAACAGAAACGAACAACAGAAAATGCTTTGCCAAGTTGTCAAAAACACTTATATTAAAAAGCCCTATAAAATCTAATCCTGACATCAGTAGGTTACAACTTTGCATGTCCCCAGGGCACTAAAATAATACTCTTTAAAACAGCAGGTGGACTATTTTAGACTTCAGCTTTCTAGTTCTAACAAGGCTTTTTAATTTTTTTTTTCCCCTGGGAATTAAGGATGCTAATCACAATCTCCAAATGTGCATTGCTGGGTTGTAAAAATATTAGACCACAAACTGACATGGCAGCGATGTATTATGCTGCTGTGAAGGAGTCCTAAATAGGAGAAAAACTCAAGATTCCAGGCTTGCCATCACAAAGGTCAACGTAATTGGCCACATACAGCAAAATCAACCCCCATGTCTTCCCCTAGCCAAGGCGACTGCTGAGGAAGCCCTGTCTTCCCACTGGGATAAATGAAGTCTAAAGCAGGAGGAGCTGGAGGTTTGGAAATTTTGAAAGTAAATTGTAAGGAACCCTAAAGATAACATTAAAATTTACCCTTAAAGGTATTTTTGTGACGAGTTAATGGCATTTGGTCTTAATTTTTAAGTGTTAATTGTTCCAAATGCTTGATGCTATTTTTCAGCACTGATGCCTAAAAATTGTAATATGTTAGTGAGTAAACTATTTAATAATATTATATTATTATTTATTAATATTACTATGCATTTCAGTAATTACTTATTTGCCACTTTAAATATATACTTTCCCTTTTAATAATATAGAGGTTAAAGGTGTTCAAATAATCTTTATCCTCTTAGACTACATGTTGATTCCATGGAGCTTGAGTAGGGTGCTGCATATGCTGTGAATAACTTCTTCCCCATGAAAGAAACCTTTCCCATCTGGATCTCAGTTAAATTTATCCCTGTTTAATTTAAGATTCTGTGTCATTCCATCCTTACTCAGGGTCTTCAGCAGAAATCAGCTTTATTTCGATGGTGAGAATTTTTGTGGCAAGGACATACTTTTGTCCCCTGTAATTCCAAGAGAATAGACCTCATGATCCAATGATCCTTACAATTCTGTACCACTTAAGTTCTTTCTCACTGCACTTTAGATTTGTTGTACCACCAGTTAATTAAGGTAAGTATTTGGGTATAATGAGTTTGTGTTCACTTGCTTTTGCAGTTTAACCCCACACAGTAGCTGAGCACCACACAACCACTCATTCCCCTTTTCCTGGTGGGATGGAGGAGAGAATTGGAAGTGAGACAATGTGTGAGTTGAGATAAAAGCAGTTTGATAAGTTAAAAAAAGAGGAAAAAAAAATCACCATTGTCATCCATCCTAGTTTATTTTTATTAATAATAACAATGCAAAGGGTGGGGAACAAAGAGAAAGAAAAATAAAACCCCAAGTGATGGAAAGAGAAACAATTGGTCACCACCACCCAATTGATGCCCAGCTCGTCACTGAGCATCAGCTCCCCTGCCAACCTCCCCCCAGCTTTACTGCTGAGCATGATGCCACATGGGCTGGGGTGTCCCTTGGGTCAGTTGGCACCAGCTGTCCTGGCTGTGCTGCCTCCCAAATCCTTGGGCACCCCAAGGCTGCTCACTGGTGGGATGGGGTGAGCAGCAGGAAAAGCCTTGGCTCTGCACAGGCCCTGCTCAGCCACAACTAAAACACTCCTCTGTCATCAACGCTGCTTCCAGCACCATCCAAAGCTCAATCACACACCAGGTACCGTGAAGAAATTAAATTTATCCCAGCCAAAACCATCACATGTGTCTGGTGCAGTTTCCAAGTTAGAAATCACGGTTACAAGTTTCAAGTGAAAAAGCTTGTAGGATCAAATGTTCACTAATCCTTGAGAACTACATCTCAGGATTTTCCTGTGGACTCTCCAGGAGTCTACAGAGACTAATGAGAATGGAGGAGGGAAACAGGCGGTAACAAACACCATAAAAAGCACAAAACACCTTTGACATACAAAAGACTAAACAAAGGCTAAAAATGTTGACTATCAAACACAACCTTGCCAATAAAAAAGGACATTCCACAACTTCTTTAAAATAGAGACTCTACTTATAATATGTCCAAAAATAATGCATTTGAGGCAGACCAGTAAAGACTAGTCTTGGATTTTCTTCTGTTATCTTAGGTCACATAAACAGATTTTGCTTAACCTAGGCCAAGATTCTTGCTGTCTGTAGGTTGTCTCAATGGCAAGAAGAGATCCAGCTTTACTGTGAATATTTGAGAAACAAATTTCTTCTTAATACTGCCATAGCTCAATAAATGAATCCTCTGACAAAGACAAAATTTGCTTTGATTGTGTATAGGCAAACTCAAAAAGAATGTTTAATCCTACTAAATATACAGGTTCAATTTGGAGATTAGTCTTTGACAATATCAGAGACCTTTTTAAAAAAACCCAAACTAAAAATCCAGTTGCACTGCAAATATTTTGACCTTGCATGGGCCACCAGATCCCAGGTTCATCAAGACAACAGAACCTTTTGAAGTCTCTCATGTCCTATGCCTTTGAAATCAAATGCTGATTCTCTGCTTTGAGCCTGGTAAAGCAGCAGTGGTGAAAATAACCATCACAAAAGGGAACGTCCATGAATGATCTTTCCCAGAAGATGAAGGGTGAAGAATCTTGTGCTGCAGGATCTGAAGTGCTGTCAATAGTAACTACAACTACAACCACCAGTAGCAAAGCCCTAACCTGGCTCTGCCTTAGGCACATACATGAGAAATGAGAAAACATCCTAAGGAGCTTATTTTCTCCCACAGCACATTCAAACAGCAGCACAGAAAAAGATCTCTGACAAAGTCTTGCATTAATTATGAGTAAGATTGGTCACTGGATTTAAGAGCACAGCGAATTCCTCAGCCTTGTTGGGCAACACAGCTGCCAGTGGGTAAAAGCAGTGAGATATAAAATGTCATTTAAACAGGCAATGAGGGGCTTTTAGGATGTTGCTACAGGCTGGCTTTAACCACAGCAATCCTGGTGGCATAAAAGCCCTGGACCAGCCATGCAGATGACAAGTCCCTTTCTGAACACCTTTGGAGAGTCATCTGTTTGTGAAAGCCTCCTGTGTCAAAGAGGTTGAAGGAAACACGTGGCACAGAAAGCTTATGAAAAGTAGGGAGGGAGAGGAAACAAGGAAAGCAATAGAATAAAACCAAGATCCCCACTCATCTGACACGCTAAAGAAATAATGTCTTTTCTAGATTACGTGCAGACTTGTTTCCATTTTCATATTCTTTACCAGGGTTTTTTTGGAAGCCACAGAAAATGAACGTAAGAGACAAAAAAGTACTTCGCCCTGCAGGAATACAAAAATTGTAAAAGCACAGGCAGCACTACAGAGGAGCAGTGCCATTCACTCACAAAGAATTTTGTGCATGTAGATGGCTGATTAATTGCTGGCCTGCCTAGACGAAGCTGCAACGAGCCAGATACTGTCAGCATGCCATCTGTTACCATGGAAATGCACAATGTTCCTGTTTCTGACAAACCCTTGAATACTGGATAGATTGTGCCATATGTAAATAAGGCAAATTAGTTTTCCTATATCTTCCAGACAAGGTTAGACTAAAAGAAAAGATATCTGTTTATATACTGTAACCTCCAAGATATGAACTAGGCAAAGCTTCCTTCTTTTTTTTTTTCATAAAAATCTCATTCAATTTGTTGTTAGAACTGAAACAGTGTGAACTTGCACTAAGCAGCATAAAATTAATTCCCAACCAGCAATGTTTGCAAAAGCAGTACTTAAAAATATGCATATTCTATATGCATACTATATTCACCATGGCTGTTGGGGTTTTATTTTCAATTTTTTTTCATTTCTCCCCAATTGGGACAACATTATAGAAACAATACATAGAAATAAACAGAGAACTTTCTCATTCATACAGTGGCATTTGGTGTAGTTTGGAGCATTTAAGCAGATTTTTTTTTATTTTTTAGAGATTCTATGGATTTTTAAACATGGAAAAAATGATTTACTCACTTGGATAATAGTAGCTCATTGATAGCTGAGGCACATCAGCTTAGCTTCACTAAAGTCAAAGAACTGGAGTAGTTTGCAGATGCTCAAGGTCTAGTGATAAGAGTTTTACAAACTAAAGCTTAACCAGCTACTCCAAAAATTTCACTACCATATCCTGAAAGTTAAAGGATTCAGAAGTCTTTGATTAATGTTTTGATTTTACAACTGTTCATCAAACTAAAAACAAACAGTTCAAAACCAGTGAGAAGTGCGTTCAGCACTCTCATTGGGTGCACAACACACCCTTTAGGGTGGCTGTGAGCATTAGGACATATTCTGTTACCTGTACAGATTGTCTTTGAACACGAGCACTCAGCAGAACACACCTGGCTCACTGTGGCCTTATACTGACACATGTCTATTCCCAGGAGTGCAAGGTTGGTAAAACTACAATCTCCTGCAGCATAAGGCTCATGGAGTTCAATTAAATTGAATACCAGACCTTCTCCTTCTTGCCAGTTAGCTGTGTAAAGTGAGTTGATAAAAAGGAGCATGCCCACAACATTCCCCCAAGGATAGATATCCCTGGTATAGATTTGAGCCCTTCTGAACCATTAAATAAATGCAAGTCAAAATTGTTTTAAGACAGTAGACAGGCATGCAGGGATTGTAAGACTGGAGTAGCACCATGGTGTGCCTTAAAGCACTTTCATTTTATGGATTGCATTGTTACTCAGACTTTCTGTTTTCTCTACACACCTTTATAGTGTAATTTGACATACTGATGTACTGCAGATGGAACTATCTAAATTAGGGTACAGAAATGACACAGGTCCCACAGTTCTTAACTTGCTGCATTGTAAATTCAGGCTTTAGGGGTTCTTTACCCTCTTGCCAAATTCCTTGCGTGGCTTTCAACATGGAGACTGATAAATGGTATAACGATAGCTGAGCAAAATGAACAGGCAGCTGTGTATCAATATTTCCCTGATGTGAGAATTAATCAGTAGCTCCAGTAACAATAAGGTTATCATGCTCATGTTAAACCCATTGTGCATTTTAATATATTCTTTACACAGTCCTTTTGTTGCTGTGCAACTTTGCACTGCTATGAAATATTACTTCTAAAAACCAAGCAACTACCTATCAATCTCCAATATAAATTTGCTCAGAACATAATAATCAAGTTTGAACAAACACACTTTATTCCACACAGTGCCAAGAACCTGAGTCCCTAAGGGTCCAGAACTTCACCAGACCAAAACTTGTTAAACCAAAATATGGCCTAAAAATAGTAAAAGTTTACATAAAGCACACTCTAGAAGTTAGCAAGCCCTGTTTTTGCAGAATAAAACTAAGATTCATCTGTCTCCACAATAGTGTTTTTGGGATCTGTGCCAGTTGATTCTCTGACATTGGCTTCTTCCCACAGCAGCATCAATGCCTTGGAATTCTGCCTTTCTCTTCCTCCCTGGGTGTTTTGAATGGAAGAACATACAGGGGACGTGATACTGATCAATTTAGATCATGGTGCCTGCCCAGGAACAAGAATGAAATTCAGAACTTGAAGAAAGGAAGATTGATAGGGAGTATGAACATGCAGAATTATTTTAGGAAAAAAAATAATTATAAATAATATAATTCCTTCTTTGAATGGCTTCTAAGCAATCCTACTTAGGAAACAGTGTGCAAGCATTCAATGATGGTTTCTCACCTAAGCAAACTGACAATGGTACACTATTGAATCAGCAAGCAGAGTTCTGCTTTGCCAAACTGAGCAGCTGAATGAGGTACTATGTGTTAGTGTTTTGTCAATGTGAGAGCAATGTTCAAATATTGGAGAAAATTCAATAAGAATGAGTCTAGATCACACCATGTAGGTCACCTCTGCCCTGTGATATATATGATTTGATGCTAAAACAAAGAAGAAATATTAATTTACAATTTTTACATAGTCCAACCAACTCTGCTATAATCTAATTATTTGCAAAACACATAAGAGAACTTACTTTCAAAATTCTGACCTTACTTACTTAATTTTGTAAGATTTTTCAACACTTCATGGAAATTTACTTTGTTTAATATGAATGAAGTCTGGAAAATACAGTCAGAACACTGATTTATATAAAAGTCAGATATAGACTTATAAAATTATTTAGCATTTAGCTTTTGGGGATTCATCAAACATAGATTGCCAGAATTTATCTTGATATGTTTCATTTCTTCTAAATTAACACATTTTTCTGATTGATTTTATCAGCTTAATTAAGTAAAGGGACTGGATGAAGATCTGATATTTGTGCCAAACTAGCAATGGACAGTCAGGAGAATGTAATCAGCATATTCCTGGTCAGCCAAGTCTGTCTCATCCTCTTTATGATCAGTAGATCCTCCTCTATCAGTCCTTTCCACAGGAGCACACCTAAAACCAAATTCAGGGAATGAACCTCATTTCCCATAAGCATCCCTGGGTGCAGGAGGTTTGGATCTCACTCTGGCAGAAGAAGAGGCCCTAATAAGGTGAGCACATTAAATTATCAAATCTCAGTGAGAGTAAATAAGGTCATGAAACATCAGAAGTCAATTTTCTCTCTTGTAGCTATAATATTTTAGGTTTCCTGTAATAATGTCTGCTGGAATAAAGATAAATTCTTGTCAATAGTGCTCTGAGATATTCCCTGCATGTGAAGGATCTGACTCACCTCCCTTGGGCTGTTTGATTTGTAGCACTTTCTCTCTGACATTTGGTAATTACTATCTAGGGACAAACCAGTTTTCACCTGCAGATTTCACAGCATAACATGCAAGTATATAGTGCCACCTCCTTTGACAAAACTACAGTAAAACTCAAGAGGACATGAAATGAGATAAGGTCCCTGAAATGCTCTCAGAGGTTGTTCTACTGGATGCTCCAGAAAAATGCTTTGGAAGAGATTCAGAAAGGCTGTTGGTTCCAGAGTGCCAGTGGAAGAGGAGACAACTTGTTCCAAAGCCCAGCGTGCTGCAAGGCCACACCTCTGTCCCCTGACATCATCTTCATCCCTGCTGTTTGACAGCTTCCTCCAGCAGCAGCCTTTGTGGGGCTCACATGCCCGTGTCTCCCCACTCTTCAGACAGACAATCTCTGGCCAGAGAAGAGTGTGCTATAACAATCTGTGGCATTGCAAGGGAATCCAAGTAGCACTTTGATTTCAGGCGGACTGGGATAAAATTTAAACATGGATTTTTCACATTGTGTAAAGTATAACAGAAATAATTTTCATTTCAAGATATCACTTCATTTTTTTTAATGTCTTAATAGTGATCCCATGCACAGTGCTGACAAACTAAGATAATTTTTGTAGTTTGGTTACAGAAAGAATCTAGGGGACACAAGGCAAATTTTACTGCCCAAAGATAAATCAATGAAGTATTTCTTTTCAAGGACTCTGGTTTTCCACAGCTGTTTACTCCAGGATACATTTTCTCTTTAATTTATCTTATTTCTCAGTCATTGGTTACCCTTGTGATTCAGAGTGAAGGATTTCCCTTTGGGGATTTCAATGCATACACTTTATCTTCTAATTCTTTGCTAGGGATAAGTTCAGTTCATGATTTCCAATATTTCCATATTTATTCTCAAGTCTTTGTGCTCTTCCTGATGATTTTTACAAATTCATGGATGTAGTTTAGCACATTTTTTGTGCTAGATGAAGACAACTAAAATGAATATTTTATATTCACACACACAAACATATATATTATTGTGTCAGCACTTCTCTCTGGAAAGGACAGTGATGAGAACATGGCAAAGTGCTTGGACAGATCTGCCTGGCCACAACATCCACCCAACAGAGATAAGACTGCTCCATCATTCTTTGCTGTAATCAGCAAAATTCAAGGGGAAGCAGGGTGAGGATCTATGAAAAAGCTCATGTGAAGAGTTACCCACGGGGCTGTAAAGATATGTACCCTTAACTCACTTTTAACAATGCCTTTAGTTTTGGATCTGTTATGTGATGGTACCTAAAACATAAAATCTAAAATCTTAAACCAGCTTAAATAGAATCTAAATGCTGATCTGTGGAAAGTCATCATTGTTTTTATAACGTTAATAGAGCAATGTCAATTCATGTCTGATGAGGATTTTACACTTTAATGTACCAAGGGCAGATACAAAAACAAACATCCAACATCCAATACCCCTCAAATTTTGCAAATTATTTTCAGTGATAGGTCAACAACCACCTTAATAGAACTTTACAGTCCAGACTCTTAAATGCATTATTCTGTCTGCATCATTCCCCACTGAACTGTCACAAGACTCCATACAGAAGCTCCCCCAAGCACATATTCCAAGTTACTTTTTATTTTGTGGTATTTGGTTAAAGTATTCACACTTTCTAGTAAGAAAAGCATCTGACAGTACCTGTAAACACTACTATTAACCAAACAGCTGTAAATATCCATAAATGCCACAAAATGTAGCTGCTGCTGTTTCTATTTATTCAGGAAATTTTCATTTTGAGCCTCAGAAATAAATGTGTTCAATCACTACTAGGAGTCCAACAGAGGGGGAAAAAAAGCACGAAAACGCCAAGGCACAGGGTACCCTTTGTGTCTTCCTGCCTGGAAGAATAAATAATATTACCTCCAGTAACAAAGCGACTTGTAACTTTGTCTTAATTTATTTTAGGGTAAGATCCAAAACCACCTCCTAGAATCTAATAAAATTATTTTTAATTCATCTGAAAATGAGAAGCAGGGAAAGCTGACAAAGTTTAAGGGAACTGAGCAGCCATTTCCTTAAGAAGCACCTTTAGCTATAAGACAACAATACTTTAGCATTGTCAGCATTATCTACCTGGTGTTCTTGATAATGTTCATAGGGAACCCTGATATGTCAAAATGTAGAGCAGATTAAATTTATTGTATTCACCTGATCAGTCAGGAAAACCAATATTGATTACAGAATAATCTTTGCATCATGATTCCCAGTTTTATCCCAACTCTGTCACTGACCTCCAGGGTTATTTTGGCAAACCCCCTCCTCTGTTCTCTTTCTCTTATTTGAGTGCCTATTGACAGTATAAATTCTTCAAGGGTGGGGACATCGCTGTTTATACCAAGAGTAGCTTAACTGGGTGCCAACCACAGTTCAGACATCAGCATTTCTGTAATAAAAACAGCTTCTGCAGGTCTTTCTGGACTTTTAACCCTCCCAGCACCCCTCTGTAGTTGGTAAGTGCAACTGAAGCTCTGCTCTGATTTGGTTTGCTTTTTACCTCTGCCCACACCTCTTATCATCTTCCCAAAGCTTTATTATTTTGCTGCTGTCAGGACTGAACTCGAATACATAGGCAGGGACATTTAAGGTTGGAAGTGAACATTTACCCAAACTGATAATCTGGGTCAACCACTGATAATCACTGGGTTTTACCACCAGGCAGAAACTCTCAGGATGACTCACTGCTTGTTGCAGTGAATAGGGAGCACACAGACCTTCCAGTTAAACTCAGAAGTTTAAAGAGATATATTCGTGTGTTCTCTCCCTTCTACTTCACTTTTTCGTATAAGAGCATGGGATAAGAAATAATAACTAGAATCTGAAATATATATAAAAGTTACAAGAATTAAAACCAGTTCACTTTGAAAATACAAAAAAAAAAAAAAGGCAACAAATAAGTCAAAACAAGGTTAATCAAATAAGGATTATTTTTCTATATTTCACGTATCCTTAAAGCCTTTATACAGTCCCATCACATCTGCCCACCATTGCCCATATCTTGAAATCATCATGACACACAGGAAATATGCAGCTGAAATGCCCAAATCATATATCCTCCAGCCCATGAAGCCAAGAATTAAGGGTAAATGATTGAACTATCTAGGCATTATTAACCCAAATATACTTTTTTTTAACTTTCCCATACCCCATAACACTCAGGGAAAAGAAACATTAGTAAATCTTGCAAGTTTTTCAGTCTCCTTAAGTTTGTTGTGAGTTTGATGTATCTGGCTCAGTTCCTGTGTTTCCTAACATAGGTTAACTGATAACCATTTTTGTTATCAGCTTAATGCTGGAAAATTGACTTTGACATCTATTAGCCAGCTATATCTTCATCTATTAGCCAGCTCAGATGAATAATTGATTGCATGACCAATTATTGGATAGCAAAATCTATTGGTGGTTTGCAAGTTAGACAGCATGAAAATTAGTAAATTAGTTCTATTACTGCCACCTCTTATAGCCTGTAAAAAGATATATAGAACATTTCAATGCAAGATTTTGTATTGTCTGTGGCTTATTTATCCTACAAGTATCTTACACAGAATTCAGAGACCTGGGTAAAGGCTAGGTCTATTAGGAAAATATGTGCATAAAGAGAATTATCCTTAAGGGTCTGACCCATCCTCCTGGCAAAATTCTAATCCTCAAAAGGCTCAAGTTCCCACAAAAGAACAGATCTCCACCTGGGATCAAAGATCAAATTTGGGTTCAATAAAACTCTCAGGGAAACCATTGGAAAAAAAGGAGCATCTTTTAATAAAAGACCGAAAGATGTGAAAATAAATTTCAGAAGAAAAAAATTTTATTCTTCAGGTCTAGCAAAAAGCCACAATAATGGGAAAATTCTTCAAGAGAGAAAAGCATTCAGTACACTCAGCTATGAAATTCCTTGACTCCTGTGATGGAACAGACTTGTCTGACCAGAATAAAACACTCATGGACTATTTCTGGAAAGTTTCCAACACTGCAACCATGAAGTGCAAGTGTTAAGATCCATGTAAAGAGCCAGTCAGCTCTTGAAAAAGCAGAACTAAATGAGCAGGGTGCACAGTAACTGCACTCCTGAGCAGAGCAAGATCTGACCATTTTTGGCCACATACCAGCCAAGGCTCAATAAACACCAATACTTTGAGTACACACAGACATAAGAGAATCAGTAATTACACTGGGGTGAGAATCAATAAATGCAAGTCATAGTTTTGGAAACTGCTCCAAAGACAAGGAATACATCTAACAAAAATCCTAGAGCAAGACCACTCTCAGCATAGAAAGACTGGAAATTTTGGCTAGTGCCAACAGAAAAGAAATTAATCCTGGTACAAAAAAAAAAAAATCAAAATCTCCTGCTCTGTCTTCATCAGTCCTTGGGCTATTTGCTAACATCATGGTTGGAAAATCAACTGTCATCAGTGAAATTGGTATAAGAATCAACAGTCCTGAAGGTTGCTCCCAAAAGATCTTGCAACTGTCCTTTACTGCTGAGCATTTTGGGAACAGCCAGCTGAGAAGCCCTTCACCTGTCAGAAGAGTGCTTCAAATGCATTCTGCATGGCTCAGACTTCACATGGACATGTCCAGCAGCCATCAGACCCTGCTTTGATAAGATGCATCTTCTCCTACAAACACCATGAGAGACTGAAATCAAATAGCTGGGAAATTCCAAAAGGCTAAATGGATGCAGTAACTTTAGAAATTATATTTAGGACCCAGTTTAAAGGTACTCTCATTCCAAGCTGATGAAAACAGTAATGAATTTCTCCAAAACAAACTGAAATAGAGGGGAAAAGTTTACCTCTGGGAACACCTTCAAAGAACTTGTCCCATGAGTGAAAGGAAAGTAAGGAATAAACACAAAGGAGCAGCTCACCAAAATATGAATCTCAGTTCAGTCACACCCCACGGAAGAACAGGATACACATTTATGTCCATACACACATTCGTGTTTTCCACCTATGAACTCACCCTACAACTACTGCTGAGATGAACAAAACACCAGCATCTGTGTCCAAACACACATACACAGAGTAGCTGGAATTACAAATTCTCAAAATGCTGGAGAGATGCTGAATTAAGCCTCAAATCATATCTGGTGTAGATAAGAGAAAAAAGCCCACAGCCTTTCCACCAAACACAGGCCAACAAAGTACCTGAAGTGTTTGTCAGATAAAGTCATTTGTTACTAAGCAAGCAATAGTCACATGGTACTTGAGTTATGGCCAGTAACATGTTAAGATATTAATGGAGAAGTAATATCTGATTAAAATGTGGATAAAATATATTTATTACAAGATGAGTTCAGCTGTGTCACCAGCTTATAGGTTCTTATACTCAAAAGAGCACAGGAATGAAGGAAATGAAAGAGGCAACAATAATCTTGGAGGAAAAAAAAAGCTGAGAGGTCAGGGAATTCCAGTGCAAGACAAGATAAGGTAGATTAGTTATAATTTCTTCAAAAAGAAATTCACTAAATACTCAACAAACAGCCCTCCAAGTATAGAAAGGACATGGCTTTCTATTAGAATCTGTTTGTAGCAGAGAATAATAATTACACCTCCTCTTTTTTTCAGCCAACAAACATCCAGGATAAAGTGCTGTTTAGTGTCCTGAATCAATAACCACATTAG
Organism: Argya squamiceps; assembly: GCA_037834095.1. Classification (NCBI taxonomy): domain Eukaryota; kingdom Metazoa; phylum Chordata; class Aves; order Passeriformes; family Leiothrichidae; genus Argya; species Argya squamiceps. The sequence goes on along the minus strand of JBBMKD010000013.1, from coordinate 7,451,975 downwards.
TTATGCACATGAGCATGAGCAGAAGTGATGCACGAGCTGATGCTTTCTCAGAAATTACTATGGATTATTAGAGGAACTGTAGTCACATACATTTGCTAACACAAAACATTTACATAATTTCCTCTCATCAGCTGCAGAGTGAAAGAATTTTAGCACATCCCAAGCACGCTAACTACCTTCAGCTACAATATATATATTTTTTTATTTTATTATATTTATTAATCCGTTTGACATTGTTTACTGGATTCAGGACACATGATCTCATTGCAAGTAGCTCTTCCTGATTTCCAAAGCAGTTGGGGCTGTGGGTGATAACTCAGCTGCTCCAGTCCAAGGAGATGGGCAGGGCCTGTGGCCACAGGATGGACATCATGTCCAAGGTCCACCAACAAACCCATGGATGGGAAACACTTGTTGGGAAAAAGATTCAGCAAAAGGCAAGCTGAACCATGCCCTTCTACACAGCTTCACTGACAAGACCAACAGTCACTGCAAGCAAATAGTTACATCTGGAGCAATTAAACTCTCTAATTTCACTTACTTTTCCTTTGCTGAGTCAGCAGTCAGATACCCATGGCTGTGTCACACACCTCGCTCCTGCCCTCTGCTGAAGGAGAGCAGCGAGGGAACTCCACTGCAACTCCACCTGGCTCTTCCTCTCCTCACACTCTGGAATTTCACCTACAGCAGGCACAAAACTCTGCTTCCTGGGCTGCTCCTAAAGACCATGTCATGGTCGCCTGCACTGAAATTGGATGTTGCTAAACAAAAGGAAATTTCATTCTGCCCCATCAGTTTGGATTACCGTTTTCCTTTTCCGGGCAGGACATTTTCCTGTTATTCCAGTGGAGTCAACTTTCCCCTTTTGTCTCAAAATACTTCAATTCAGATTGCAAACTACCAATCAAGTACTCTCTACAATGACCTGCACCATCTGTGGGATAAAGCAAACTCCAAAATACAACAGTCCTCATGCTTTTGTAACCCGTGAAAACCTTTGATTCTGGGTTAATCAATAGCTAAAAATTATTTATAGACTATAAAGCAATTAAAATGAAGTTACATATACTTTTCTTAATGTATTAATTTTAATCATTTATTTACAGAAGTAGACTTAAGTTAGGACAAAAATACCTTCTGGAACTTATTTCACACCTGTAAATAGGTGCTATTTAACTTCTATTTTACAACAGAATAAAATTAAAATCATTCCTTCATAAAGATGTTTTCTTTAAGAGCACATATCCCAGGTCTACCTGGGATTTCTATACATAAATTTGCCTCCTTAGGCCAAAGATCAAAAATTAGTGATGGTCCACAACATGCAGAGCTTTAAAAAATGTCACATTCTTTCATTTTCAGCATAAGAAATGGGCAACTTGTTCAGGGCAAATACTTGTTTGAACTGAGGATTTTATTATTAATCTCTGAAGACTGCTGAATTTAGGGTCACAGTAAGGGTTGATTAGGTACAAGGTGCACAAAGCTCTCCTCTGTCAATGCTATTGAATGAAGCAAGTAATTTAGATTCAGAATTGGTCTTGGATTGAAGCTCACTCCATTACCGACCATTTTCAATTTCAGCTATACAATAAACATCAAGCTCAGCAAGGAAATTAGTACATTTGGTAATGTATTGGGAGAGATGGGTGGGTCTCTGACAAGATGACACTTATCACCAAAGCTTCAGTTAATGAAACCCTTGAGTGGTTTCTGCGTTTGACATATTTTGACATTTTTTGAAATCACATCCAGCAGGTTTTTTTACCCCACAATGTTGTTCTTTATGAGAAAAAAAAATCTATCTATCTTTAAAATGAGTACTGAGTACTGCAATATTATTGGAAAAAAACTAAAGAGACTGCATTGAAGGCAGGGGGGAAGAGAATCTGACTTTCTTAAAATGCAGGAAGTAGAGCAGAATGCACAGTATTTAAACTGAGGAGATGCCAATGCTCACACATTTTCAGAAGAGAGCTCAGATTTCAACAGGCACATTTGCCTTTAATCTGTTTGCTCAGAAAAAGCCATAAACTGTAACAGAAAGTCTGTTTTTAGTGTGACTGCAAAAAATTTTTAAACTTAATTAGCTCACTGGTGTTTTTAACTTATCCACACAAAAATTAGCATAAAACACTACAGTAGATTTATCATTAAGGGGATTAAAATGATAATTTCTAGTATAACCTGAACAAGCAAAAGACGTTTTTCTGGGTTACTTTCACAACAAAATTGGTTTGTTTTTGTTTAGTGTTTTGTTCTTAATTTTTTTTTGTTTGAAATAATGAAAACAAAGAAGAAGATAACTAGTTATAAATCTTAAGCAAACTTGCTGTACAAAAGACACCAAAATAAGTGAAAAAATGAAAGCAAATTAGGAGACAGAAAGGGAGAATGAACAATTGCTGGTCTAAAAGTAGCTCTCTCGAGTTGATGACCCAAAAACACCACAATAGCTCTCGGATCACTTTAAATGCTGCTTTGTAGCGATGTGGCACCTACAATGTATGACTAGAATTAAAAAGGGTCAGAAGAGACAGAAGACTTAGAGATCACTAATTCTGAGCGGTTTGATATTTACTCTTTAGCTTTTCTGAAAGCCGAGGGAAATTATTATGGATTCATATATTTCAATCTCACACAGCTCTATTATTGTTCATTTTTTCATTCAGAGCTGAGAGAACAATTAAAACAAAAAATACAAAGCAATTTAAACAGGGACATTCCTGAACTCTACTAGACCTACAAGGCAACACTTAGAGCTCCAGTTCCTATCCGGGTGGTCCCTCCCAAAGACTTTTTTCCAACACAAGTGGGAGGTCACCTTGAAGATTTCAGGGACAGGGATTGTATTGTACAGGATACATACTCCTGAAGAGTTGCATTGTGTTGCAATGCAATTTTTATTTAAAACCTTGCCCTCCCCATGACTCTGCTCTAAGCATTTCCCTTGCCTCCCTCAGTCAAAGTTTAAGGTGGCAGAGCAAGTACCATGTGTATTTGTGCCCTCTTGAAAACCTAAGGCAGGGAAAGTAGAAGATATCTTCTGAGCCAAAGAAATCCTGTATCACAAAGGAGTTAATGATTATTTCTCTAGCTTTAGAGGATTTGTTTTGCTTTGTTTTGGTTAAACTGGAATCGTTTCCCACAATACTGAGATCAAAATCTGCCATATCCTACTGCATCTTTGGATCTTTCTGACCTTGTTTCAGCTTACACTTCAAGATGAGCTCAAGCTACCCAGGCTGAAAAATATCAGTATTGTTAATATTTAAGTCCCAGCAGCACCCAGAGATGCACTGTACCAAGCACAGTCGTATAATAGCCCAGATTATTCTGGGATTCCAGAAAGTTCACTTACACATAGACCATGTGCTCTACCCAAGATGTGTAATGTGTAAAAAGCCAGGAAGAATTCCAATGGCAATTCAAGTAGTCCTAAGTCTGCATTTCAGCTTTGGAGATGCTTAGACATAGATTCTGTAATTTGACCCACTATTTTCAGGCAATAGAGGTTTGAAAGGAAAAGTTAGACATCACATGGCTGGGCTGTTTTATCTTATCTATGTCCAAATAACCAGAAAAGAAGAATTCAGGGTTTTCTGGGCACTTGGAGAAAATGGAACTGAATAAATTGTTCAAACATCATCCTGCAATCTCAATGCAGGAGTGCTTGCTCCACACATTTTATCCTAGAAAGTTTCAAAACTTAGATTTAATCTTTCAAATCACTGGGAATATGATCCCAGCAAACAGAAGAGTTTAACTACTGTACCACACAATGTGATGTGTAATTATTTTCTGACAGTATTTACCAGAAATCTGGGTAGTTTTCATACTTTTAACTCATAGAAAACATTCAGCCTGTTCCAGTAATAAAGATACCTGTCAGTATATTACAGATAGGAACTCACATACTGAATAATCTTAACTTGTTCAGTCAAGCAAGATTTCATAGTAGGAATTTTTTTTACAGCCTCAGTTATAAAATGCTTTTTGATCCTGCTAAGACTTAATATAAACTGCAGTGACGATATCAGAAATAAGATCAAACTAAGCAAGTTAATTCCCTGGTTTATGACGTTTTTTCTGCTAATACAGAGCCAAGTCACCAAATTTTATTTAGTAAGTACTCAGTCTTAAGTCAAGATCTTTCATTCTCGCTGCCCAAGTAACAGATGGTTTGGTTACAAAACAAGATGGTATTCAGTGGAATCAAATCAGTAACAGTCTGTCACACCACCTTCTATTCTCTGTGCATTTGCAGGCACTGGACTGGCTGAGCCTATTCCCACTTTCTCCTGACTTACAAAACCAAAGACTCCAGATGTGATTGCCTGGAGTTGCAGGTGCTGGGAATACCCCTCTTCATTCCACTGCAGAAAGGGGATAATATTTAAGGTGTTTTTCTGCATTTCCTCTCTCCTTTTACGTAAGGTCACTTCTTTGGCATAAATTTATCCGTGATGGATTTCTGACAGATAATCTCAAGCCATGCAACCCATCTCTGTGCAAGGACTTCTTTTGGACTCCCTCATACCACTGGTGGCCTCTCTGCTGGAGATCTTCTCCTGGCCTTTCACCTCACTCAGTAACTGATTATGCATCTGGCACAGGTTTCTCCCTAATTGTCCTTCACAGCATGAACTACTGTCCTATTCTGCCTCTCTCTGCAGCCCATCTTTTCCCACTATTAAAGAGCATGCAAGTGTAGGCAGGACTGGACAATTATTTTCCTCATGCTTCTGAAAAAGAAAGGGAATTTTTAATTGAAAAACTGAAAGAAGAAAATAACTGACAGCTTTTAAACAGTTTTTCTAGAAACTTGATATTTTCTGCATATTTAATTTTCAGAGTCCAGTTTTCTGTTTGGGCAGGTCAGGGGGAAATCAACCAGGTATTGTGACATACTCTTTATAACCTACAAAACTATCTGTACTTTTTTCACTTTTTTCTACATGGCTTCTTTAGATAGATGCAGAAATAAAGTTTACTAGAGTACCTAATGATTTTTTTAAAGTTGAAAGCAGGTAGCCTACTGAAGTCCCAGGATGAACACCTCTTTGTTCCTTTTGACCTGTCACACTGAGATTAACAAATCTGTGACCCATAAAACAAGGTTAGATAGGGGAAACCAATTGCAACCTCTTCTTTCATTCCCCAGAGAAAAAACTATGTGGAAGACAGCCAAAGGTCCACTGAGCAACAAAATGGTAAAAGAAAATGTTTTACTAGGTTTTGATATTCTTTTTCTTTCTTTTCCATTAGAAGCAGGTGAAGAAGCAAACCCTCAGTTAAATACAGCTTTACAAAGGTATATGTAAAAAGCCAGACATGTAAAAACATTTGGGTAAGATGTTTTATTAACTTAGACTCAGATCACCAAGTAGAGACAATAAATAAAATACTCTATTTTATTTTCAGGGATTTTTTTCCCTATTATTTCCCTTGTCAGTCTTGTCCACTGCAAGAAACCAATGGCATAAGAGGTCCAGGTGAAGTAAGGGCTGGGAGTCAGTAAGAGACTATTGAGAGAATCAGCAGGAGATGAGACAAAAGTTCAGGACAACTTCCTGGAGGTGCCTCCCACACGACAGACACAGATGTCTGAAGTGCAGTCATTAAGCCACTGACAATTCCCAAAACTGTGAGACAACTGACAGTATCACCACCCTGGATAATATGTGATAATTGACAATATAAGTTTCCTAAAGGTTTATGAACAAGTAGATTTCCTTTTAAGATTTATATGTTTTCTTGATGGATGTGAATTTTGTAACTCAAAAAAGCAATTGGGCTCATTCCAATCACCCACTGACAGAATCTATCCCTTTTCACCTGAACACCTCTTCAGTGTCATTAAAGGCTCTGAACAGTGAAACCCACAGGTTATAAATGATGCACCACAAGGGTCTTCCAGGAATCAATATAAAAACTAAAAACCTGATTCAGGATTCCCCAGCATTTGCATGAGGTATCTATAAGCCTGTGTAAAATTCTAAATAGATATCTGAGCTAAATGAAAGCAGAGAGATCTTCATAGATATATAAAAATATATATATAAATATATGAATATATATAAATATATATATATATATATGCATTCGTATTTTGTTGTTAGTGAAAAAACCAGAAAATTTTAATCTACTCTGAAACCTTGCTCTTCTCAAAAACAACTCCGCAAAGAATAATGAGCAGATGACTCCTTTGAAAGACAGTGTCCTTAGTTCAACTGCATAGACTTGGTGTCCACTGAATTTCACAGTACTCAAAGGTTTACTATAAAAGCTTTTCTCAGAAATAAGTTCAAGGTTTCCTTTTTCTCCCTACTTTAAACCATTCTTCTAACTCCAACTGGTATCTCTAATATCTCTTAATGCCTCCCCTTTGACACCTCCCCAAATGCATCATTTTTCTCAATCACTCTAATGAAAGACTTTTGACACCCTCATTCTCTCTCTGTTCATGATTCTACTTTGACTATAAGTTCTTCAGGTCAGGGTCTATCTTTTTCTTCTGTATTTGTACGTTATAATAAAAAGGGTCTGGACTAATAGCTAGAGCTTCAGACACCAATATATTAAAAATACTATTAATTCTTGTAAAAGGTTTCAGGTTCTTGATTATGAAGTTTTAGCTTTTAGTAGCCATTGTGAGCTTTCTGATCTCCCTGACACTTCTTAAAACTGTCCCAAAAACATCTGTTTAGAGAGACAGTGTTAGTGAATGTGTTACTGAAGCAGGGACTGGCGTTTTTCTCATGGGTTAGAAAGTGAAGATTACCTAGTTTGGTAAAGTAGTGTCTATTTTATAGGTATGTCTGATAGTGAGACAAACAGGGTGGCAGCATTAGAGAAAAGGAAGACAGAAATATAGGCAGTCATTTTGCTGTTTAGAGGAATCACTAACTTATACATTTGGAATAACACGTGTTTGGGGGCTGGCACATTCTACTATATGTTTAGACTAGAAACAAAATGGGATGGTGATTCTATTCAAAGGTCTAGAAAGGTTAAAAAAAGTAAATTTCCATGGCCTTCATGTAAAAAAATGAAGGGGATATTGTGTACAGCAAAATACATATAAAGGCTCACTTAAATGGAAAATTGCTTTCACTAGTCAATCTCTGCTCCAAACTGAAGGTGGTCTAGAAGCAAGAAAGGAAATGTTTCAGTTAGATGTAAATACTCCCTTATTTGCATGATTTTCATAAATCTTTAATGAGAAAAGTATTGTGTGAAATTCTTCACATAGAACCACAGCAAACAGAGATATTCCTACACTCAAAATAAACCTGAATTGGCATCTCTCCATGCATCTATATATGAGCTGCTTTTCAGCAATCTGGAAAAAAAACAGGAGGAAGAAAAATCCATCCTAAACTGAACACCCAGTAGAATAAATGATGTTACTTAATGATCAGAACTAAGTGGAGAGAAGGTCCAGAACACATTATGAAATGGAAGGCCGTGAAAACAACCAGGCCAATGTTCACTTGGCATTTTAACCCTGGTGAGTGAGACTTGTGTTCAGTTAAAATATCATCTTCATCCAAGTATTTATTTCATGCAGCCTCATGCAAGTAACAAATATATGGCTGGGATTTATAAGCACCAAATCAAAGTCTCCTCAATATTGATTATCAACTTTGCTTCATGTTTATATCTTGCCCTTACCATAGAAATCTTTAAAATGCAAGTGTTTAAAACTCCTCTCCTATTCCCCCCACCCCAAACTGTTGTTTGAAGTTCTGCATCACTTCCAAGTTTCCTGAAATTTTCTTTATATATCCAGGAAAAAAAAAATCAATGCTTTAATATGTTTCCATGTTCAATCAATTTCTTTCCACTGAATTCTTTATACTCACTCATGTTTTGATACACACAGTTTTAACCAGGAAGTTGGGTTTTCTAAGAAAAGAATGTAGCATTCATTGTATCACTGGAGTATAAAAATAGGAAAATTAGAGAGAGAGGCAAAAAAAACCCAAACAAACAAACAAACAAACAAAAACCAACCCAAAAAACCCAAAAAACCCCCACCCAAACCAACAACAAGAAAGCAAACACTTTTTCCCTATTTTCTAACTGAACTGTTAAACAACACACTGAATCCAAAACTCTGTGTACATACATCACTGACTTAACCTTGCTGTTAGAATCTCATCCTTCACAGTTTGTAGCTTTTTATTAAAGTTAACAATATAACCATTCTACATGGGTTGTTTGCTTTTAGCAGAAAGAAGAACGTGCTTGTGTTTAATTAGGTTTGACTGTAAATGGCTGCAAGTAGACTGTGAAGTGCTCATTGTGGAGGACGTGATGTGGGAACATGGCAGTGCCACTTTTGCTGCTGTTATTGTTTGTCTGGGGACACCTTTCCGCAAGACTAAATCCAGCGTGACAGGGTGTCTGTCTGCACGGTGACATCTGTATCACTGCAGCAGGGAAAACCCCAGAAATTCATTTTGAAATGAAAGCTTAAAACATGTAGAATAGTATGAACTGAGGAATACAGACATATTTTTAAAAAATTCTCTTGCTTTTCTCCATGTTTCTGTAGAATGCTATAATTATACCCAAGGTTTTTTTCGGCAGTTCAGTAATTTTCATCTTCTCTTCAATACTAATTTCATGAGCTGGAAAAATAACTTATTTTCCAGCTTTCTGGAAATGTAATATTTTTCACTATTTTTACATTATTATGAAAAATGAAATTTAATTTAATATCACAGATTTTGCTACAAATTTGAGATTCTTAAATTATGTTCAATCAAATTTAAGAGATAGTGCAGTAATTTCATGGAAAAACAGTAAATATTTTCATATGCATTTTAAAAATACTTCAGTCTTCGAATGAGCAAATACCTCAGTGAAATAGATAAATCTCCAAAAATATCTAAGTTTCACTGAAACTGCTGCCCTTTTTTCAGTTTTAACTCATCTCTTTCAGTTTGGTACTTCTCCTTTCAGGGCAATTCCTGTACTATATTTCTCATTTCCATGCTCTTGTGCCACAGTAAACAACTAGAAGACATTCAAGGTATGACAATGGAGATGATAAGTTTTCTTTACATCAGTAAAGATCCTATTCCAGCCTCCACCAAGTCCCTTGGCAGCCTTTGCCATTGGCACACATTCACTCTGGTCCTGTAACTCTCAGCTTGCTGTGGCACCTTGAGTGACAGATGTGTCAGGTATGACTCAGAGTGAAGTCAGTTTAAATATGGTTCATTAATTTGACATAAATAACTTTTCATAACCAGAGATGTTTGGGAAAAAATTAAATTATGAAACTGAAGGACACATGGATGAAAAATATGTGTCAAAATAAGAAAGGGTTTAGTGCTCCACATGAAGAGAAATTTGGTTTAAATTTCAAAGTCCTTAATAAAGCTGTACAAAAATCTTAGAATACAAAACCCACTAACCTTTATGACTCAAATAAGGAAAAAAAATATTTCTCAGAGTTAAACCAAAGTGTCCATTGACAGATGATTGTGCTTGTGCTTCAGGCTCCTCCTTTATAACTGAATCAAAATCAATTCTTGGTATTGTATTTCCCTTGATATGGAAAGAGTCAACAACTATTTTGTGTCTATTTCCTTCCGCTACAAAATATCTGGAAAGATTTTATTTCAGCTTTCAAATAAACCATAAAACATTTTGGTTGTGAGCAGAAATCAGTTGAGCCATATTTCTTAAATGGTTGAAGTTTTGCAAGCTTGAAGCAGATGAAAGCAAGCTGCAACAAATGCAACTTGCAAACCCTAAATTCTTAACTATCATTTAAAAGGGTCCATTAGAGTGAAGAGTGACTTTTCTTCCATTGTTCTGCTAAAGAATGGAATAACCTTGTATATAAAGGGTTATTTGAGATCAATAGCAGTGAAAGGATTTGAGATACGAGTAGAAATTAGTGGGAAATCTCTTCAGCTGAGTCAGATAATTTCACTAAAATATGAAAGATACAGAATTTATTTAACAATCAACAACTAGTCCCACTTGTCTGTGGATGCTGCTCTCCAATAACCAATAAATGAATTAGAATCAATACCAGTGAGAATAAACCTACATATTTGAGATTTGGCCTCTTCCTTACATTTATCACTATTATTATTTTGTTTACTTGGTGCATTTTAAAAGGGGTATTATCAAGTGAAAATTTGTTGTTACTCTACTTTAGATATACTTCAGCTTTCACTTTGAAATTAAATTAGGGCCTAGAAACAGGTAACAGACTTTAAGAACTACATTGTAATTGTAAATATTCACTCCATCTTGATGCTAATAAATCACTCACAACAGTCTTTAACCAGACTTCAAAATGTCACCCACTGATGAAGGGATACAAGTCTATAATAAGGTGACCTAACTTAAGAACTAAGGGGTGTATTTTTACACTTATATATGGATTTTTTACATTTAAAATTTAAATTTTTTAACTTGTTCAATTTTTCTTTAACAAACAATACAGTAAATCAGAAGCAAATTATTAGAATTTCTGATAAATTTGTTATCAAAATATAATTATTTACATTTTAAGTTGTAGGTTAATTAATGAATGATCCATATTTAAAATCTAATGTTTAAAGGTTCCAGTTATTGTTTCTGTTTTTAAGGTAGACCATACATAGCTATGTTTATCAAATAATTCCAAAATACTATACTATTCTTGGTGGTTTTTTTTGGTGAGTAATATTTATGAAAGAGATGCTTGCGGAACTTGTAAATTAAATGGCTCTAGCTCAAAAAAAGTGAAAAAAGTTACACTTTTATCTGTTCTCACATTCTAAATTTTGAAAAATAGAAAAGGCTTCCCATTGTAAAAGACAGTATTTATTCTTTTAAGAGTTTTCAGGGAATATACAAATTGGAATCTAACTTGTGATTTCTTTGTAATTACAAATAATTTCATTTTTAGGTTAAAATACAGAAAAATAATGCCTATGAAATCATCATTGCTAAACGTCTGCTTACGTTATGCAATGGAGAAATAAACCAGTATTTTGAACAGGTGGACCTTTAAAAAGATTCCTAATTATTCTTATACTGTTAAAATTATTTCAATTTTGCATCTCAGCAGATACACATTTGTACATCAGAAGCAGGTGTTCATCAAAAAGAGATGGTAAAGAGATACTGCAGCCTAGGCTCGAAACCCCGCCTGCATGGTGCACTGAGAGATAAATGAGAAAAATCCTGCAAAACATCTCTCTACACTTCAGAAAGAGATTACACCTTTTTAAAAAGGCAAAACACGCAGTTCAATTACTTATTGTCTTGGCATGTGGTTGTGATGAAAGAAAGAGTCTCAAACATCAATAGAGCTAAACTAACTTCCCAGATGGGCTTCAGAAGAGGGAACCCTTCTGCAATCCACCTGCACATAAAGCTACTTTCTACTATTTGAGATAAAATCCATGTTTTCCAGCCCCTCTGTTCAAATCATCCCTTTATCTTACATGGCTGTTTGATATGCACCTCCTTGTCTTTACACCTACCTAAAAGAAAGAGGAAAATCTTGTAGAAATAAAAAGCTATTGTCCATGGGAACACTTCAATGAAGACCCGAGCCTCAGCGTAATATTTATTGTAAATATATTTTTAATTTAATGTAAAAGATAAAACACTTTAGGTTTACCACTGAAAATAATCAATAACAAATGCAAGAGGCAGGGTGATGAATTCATCAAACACCCATATACTCATGTTTTAATATTTGACCAGATTATGCTTTGTAATTACCTGCAGTAAAATTGCTCCTGGAACCCTGAAAAATCCAAATTACTGGTCTAAATAAACCAAAATTATTTACTAATGTATTCAACAGGTGTAATCTAAGAAATGGTGTGCACTGGTTTAGGTACCACAAGTGAAATGCACACATGAAACCAAACAAATTAGCAGAAGCCATAAAAGCTTTATGGACAGAAATTCATCCCTAACCTTAGCAAGTTTCTTGATAATTTATGGTAGGGATGATGATATGAGAGATGGGAAACAGAAATCGTCATCCTGTTGTTATAGAGTCTGAATCTGCTACTCTAGCTGTTCTTATTTGAATATGGAACAATTTGGACACTATTCAAAGTATGGCTTTACAGCCCTCAGTAGATGAATGTAGAAGAGCAGGAAAACCTTCTTAGGAAAAGAGCCAAGAAGAAAATTACACTTCTGTTTGAATTAACATTTCTTTGAGAACTTTCAGGTTCAATACAGAAGTTGTGGAGCAAAGTCCAATATGGGCACCAGTATCCTGCAATTGCAAGATGACCTTGTGTATTACTGTTACAGGTGGCCACCAAGAAGGGAAAAAAACAAACCTACTTTATGCAATGCCTAAAATTAAAGCAAATTTTACTGTTAATTTTTTATTGTTTTCTTTTGTATGATACTTTATGGAACCATACCTTCACAATTTGAAGTGGGCTCTGTAAGTGAAATGACAGACATGGGTTAGGTCAGATCATCTCATTTTTGTATACAGACACTATTACTGTTGTTGACACACTAAGCAGAAAGAAACCAATTTGAATTATACATTTCTAACTAGCTTGTCCTGAAACCAGTGAACATGAACACTGTTGAGGGGTGAAACAAAGAAATGCAGTGCTTTCCATTGTAGACATAATTATTAAAATATAACGCCTTCTCCCCACCTCCCCAAACTCTAGTGCAGGTACCAGGAATATTTTACTCTCCAATTTTGAGCTTATCTGCATGAGCTGCAGCTCTGTGTTAAAGAGGAGGTCGGCAATAATCAATGAGATGCAACCCTCAAGCTCTAGACAAGATGCCAACACAGCCCTCAGTTGGGCAAAATTTGGATGCCCTTGATTTAAGCTTCCTAAGCCTCTCCAGTTCCAGTTCAGGAGATTAATGTAATTCCCACAGCTCATACTCCTCAGATGATATTTTATGTTTTGCCATATTGTTAATAGAACTGTACAAAACTCAACTGTCTTGGTTCTCTCTGTTTCAGGGAATGAAATAAACTTTCACATAATTCTCATTAAGCAGAACTGGAGAGATGCCAACAATTTACTCCTGCTTAACAACTGAACTTCTTAGTGGTAGCATTTCACAGGTGGTACATTTGTGAACAGCTACACACAGATAATGCAGCTTGTTTCTCTGTGCCACCAGTGTAAATGAGGGTGTGAAACTTCTCCCATATTCCTTTGCTCCTCACAACAGTCTGGTTGGTTTTCCTTCACTGGTGCAGACAGACATGGGTTGTCTGCTTGTCCAGCTCCTTTCTTCCATTCTAATACTGATAAAAATATATTTCTGAGTAGGTTCCCCATGATTTTTAAGCTTTTCACACTGGCATCCAAAGTGGTTATGGGCAAATTTAGTTTTTTAATTCACTTGGTAGCAATCCACATCAACAGCCAGCAAACTGAACTTTAGACAACGGACGGATCTTTTCCTTATATTAAGGTTGTTGGGCTGGCAATCCACACTGCCTTTGCCTGGTGGCTACATCTGTTTCTGACCATAAATCCCAGTCTTTGAATAAGCTGGCACTTCTACAACATCAAGTTCAAATTTTAAAAAAATAAAACAAAATAAACCAACAAAAATTCTTCTTTTTTTAAAGCTTGAGTAGGGCTCCTAATCTGCAGAAATTATGCTAATTGTGTGATAAACATCAAGCCAGAGTAACACCAGTCAGAGGACCTTGTTATTCTACTACTCACCTGGTACAGAAAAAAAACAAACAACACCAGCAAGTGTTGTGCATTTTAAACAATGTGTGTGATAGAACACTGGAGGAATATCAACCCATTTTTAACAGAGTTTGCTAATCAGTACATTTACATTAATAGGAAGCTGCAAACAGCCTCCCAAATATTAATCTGAAGCAACCACAGTAATTTTAAATATTATGATTAAAAGAGCTTGGCCTTTTACTCTTCAGAAAATAACCAAGTCTTACATTGATCAATTTGAACTTTAAAATATTCCCATCTCTGCTAATGGCTGATGTGATTTAGAATCACCCACTTTAATAAACAAACCAACAAACAAACAAACAGGCACTAGGTGTACTGGTGGAGAGATGCAGTGGCTACAAATGCTGTTCCTCTGCATTATTCTTGTTCAGTGCACGTGTGACTAAAACACATAACAGCCAGGTTTCTTTAAAAAAATCCTGATAGATGAATATCTTCAACCTGCCCAGCTTCCTGGCTCCTCACCATTTTCAGAAAAATTGCTTCCTCTGTACTAAGGCTGCATCACACCATATGAAATGAAAAATGCTATTTACGAATATTATTGGATAGCTTTGAAAGTACTTTCTTGCTTCATAGATAATGGCACAAAAAGCTGTGAACATCACAGAAAGTTGTGAGTAAATTTAACTGACATTTGGCTTCAGCACCTTTAAAACAATCCACTGGAAATCTTCATAACAAGTCCTCTGCTCTCAGTCACCTGTCACTTCTTGTTTTAATCAAATGGCAGAAGTAGAATTTAAAAAAGAAAAAAAAGAGCACTAACAACCTAACTAATACCTGCTGATTTCACAACTGTAGCAGTTAATAAGTGGCTTGGAAAAACCCAGGCTACAAACAGATGCCTTGCATTCACCAGATGTTTCTTTATTTGCCAAGTCTCTCACAGCCATTCTGCCTTGGGCACCCTCTTCATTTTGTTTTCCCTTTCCTAAACTGTTTTTTCTAGGTATACTTGTAGCTCTGCAGACTTCAGATTTAAAAATTCCTTCTCTTTGTGCAAAGAGAAACTTCAGTTTTTCTGTGAATAATTTTCTTCATAACAGAGGAAAGTCTCTAATGTGGAGTTTGTACCTATTTATAGTTTTCTATGGTTTAATGTTCTGGCAGCCTCTCAAGTGGCTTGTTCCAACCTTCATGCATCTGATAAACTCTCCCTGTTTCTTTGGATGACTGATGATCTCAAGAGCCTATTTCTGGGTTTTAAAAAAGCAGCCAAATCTCCTGCTATTTTTAGGAGCCCAAAAGTGTAGTACAAATGTTTCACACTGACAGGGACATTCCTTTTCCTTTGCCCATTGAGGAGCTGCTCAGAAGACTCTGCTGATCAGCAAAAAGAAGAAATGAGGCAAGAGCCAACAGCAGAAACCACATGCCAAAAACTGAAGTGGAATGGGGCTTGGAAGCCTTCTGCAGCAATGAGAAAGTAACTATGGATCAACCTCTCTTTTTTTCAGAGTATCTGATGAAATAGATGGAGAAGAGACACTACTTTTTTTGAGGAGATTTGATGTATTTTAAAAGAAGATTTAAAAATTGAGGAAGAAGGGAAGGAAAAAAGAATGGAACAAGGTTTCAGGGAGGTCTTAGGTTAGTTAAAAGTGATGAATTTACAAACCATGCATTTGCTAGGGTTCCATCTGTAGACAGTTAATCACATCAACAGGTAAGGGAAGCAATTTTGTTCTCTTTTGTTGATTTTTGGGAGCATTTTAAACTTAGAAATCAATCTCTAAATTTTATATATGCTTTCTTTGCACAGCAATTAGGCATTTTAATATCCCTATTTGAAGTAATTATATTTTTCCTCTCTTCCAGTACCTTGTTGCTCAAAGTTGCAAAAAAGTATTGCAAAATGAAACCATATGGGAAATAGCTTTAATCTTCCTTGATGAAAATCTCACTGTAAACTATCCTTCATTCTAAATGAATCTATTGTATTATGATTCTCCACTTTATTTCTGCTATTTGTTACAAACAATGTCAACTGCCTGAGGGGAAAACTTTTCTTAAAGAAGCTACACACCAAAAGTTGCATTGAATTTTATTGCTCCATGAGGGATTGGAATGCCATGTTGCTGTTAAAAGAAATCACACAAGAATCTAGAATCCTGTTTAGGTACTGCTCCTTAGCCACTAGATTGCTTGAAAATGTTATCAGCTTTTATGATAACATAGATAAATTTAATGATTATACAACCATCTTGTAACTTTGTTCTTAAAAATAATGCGTGCATTTGGAAACGTCTCTATAATTTGGAAGGGCTTTTTGCCTTGTACGTTCATGCTACAGATGATGGTTAGTTTTGATGTAGCTGGTTACAATTTTGCTGCTGCTTTAAAGAATGTGTTATTTAACAGAACCTTAATTACACACACTTTTAACCTTATAATGGCAAGGGTCAATTAATTTTACCCTACAGCTTATAGGATCCATGCTTGTTAAATAAATAAAATGAAAAAAATCACCGAGGTGATTTGAAAAGGGAAATGGCAATACAGCTTCATAGGGCCAATAAAATTACAGCTAATCCTTCTGGGAATCCAAATGGCAATAAAATGAAAGTGAGTACAGATTAACACATTGTAAATCCACTTGCTACCCAGCAATGTTTACACAAGGATTTGCCATTGCCTGGTACCATTTGATCAAAATTCAATTACAGTTTGCCAAGATTTTACTGAAGAGGCTACTTCTATTTCCCACAAATATAATTCAACTTCTTGAAGACCCCAAACATGTTTTAATCAGGGGTAAGAATATGTACTGACACCCCATGGATGACAGAAAATGGGTGGGTTTCTAGGGTTTCATACTGATGGCTTGGAATATGAACAAATACTGCAATATCTAAGGAAATGCTTCAAATGCTTCTCTGTGTCAATATTCCTGAATTTGAAAGGTGGGGGAGTGCACTTTTCCTGTGCACTTTTCAAAAGATATTTGCTTGAGTCCAAACCAGCTTTTTCCTTACTGCTCACTTATAATACAAACTGCACTCACATGGAGGCCAACAGCCAGCAAAAACATATTTCCATTTTAACGCCTTTAGATGATCAAAGCATCAGCTTAATATAATCAGCTCAAATCCATTTACCAGTGAGCCTACCACTGTGCCCGGGGACTGTTTTCCTTTCCAGCCCTATCTATTCTGGAACAGGTGCTATAATAGTAAATTAATTAGTCTGTGGAGATGCACCTTGTTCTCCATCTCCACAGGCCTCTTGTGGGTCAGGGCCTTGAGGAAAATGCCATCTGGGCAGAGTTTCCCCCAGAGAAACAATCAAAGCCTACAGATTTCAGACTACAGAGGAGGGTTCATATGACAATTAACCTTATTAGTCTTTTTTTTAAAATGGTTGATAGCGTGTCAACGTGTTGGCTCTATAAATAATCTGCTTCTTAAAATCATCATTGCAACTAATTCAAAGAAATTACCCCTATCTAAAAATCCTCCCAAGAAAATACTGATCTCCTTGCTCTGAAAATATAAATAAGTCTTAAACAATAACTTACAAATAGGAAGACATCACACAACCGTCCTAGAGTACTTAAAACTTTAACATACTTTGAAAGATTGACAATTTTTACTGTGACCAATTTTATATAAACCCTGAGGGACTCGTGCTATCAATCATTTTGGTTCTCTGTTTTCATCGTGGTTTTGCCCAGTATCCCATTATCAACAGAGTCAGAACTAAATTCAACACATTTCACAAGTGACATTGACATTTATCTTGGTAAATCTGGTGGGTATTTAAGGTTTAACTTAAGGTCCTAAAATCTAGGGGGGAATTTTAGATTTGTAGAATTCTTTTCACAAACACCATTTTAAAACAAAGGAGAATTTAGAAATCTCAGACAGAATGGGATAGGAAAGCAGGATCTCTCTACAGTAAAATTATTTCCATATTTTCACTACAAGTTTGACAAACTACAGGAATTAGGATGACAAAGCAAAAAGGTCATTAAGTTTATTTCACATCATTAAAATACAAAGTACATGTAAATTTATAAATAAAAGGTATCTAAGAGTATTTTTAATGCACAACTTCACTGAATAACTTCTTCAAACATATTTTAGTCAGGTAAATACCACTGCATTTGTATCATAATAAAAAACAAAGCCAAGTGATCATATCCTTTAATGTTTTGATGACCTCTGGCTCTGCTACAGCACAATTTTCATAGAGAAACTTTTATTCTATTTTCTATGCCTAAGATTTGAAAAATATGTGATTTTGATGGTCAGTTTGTCCTTGTTCCCTCCACAAAGAAGTTTTCAGTGTGAACATCTGAGTTTTCATCTAGACGTCTAATTTTTTAAAAATTAAATTCCATATTTTTTCAAGGAATTGTGCAAGGAAAATTTATTTGTTAACATGAAAAGCATAGAAATAAATTCAAAGATGACATTCAATGAAAAATAATTCAAGTGTTCACTAATCTATAATCAGCACTGTTAACTGGTATGTATTTTACTATACCAGATAATATTTAATATTGAAAAACAAAACAGCAAAAGACAATTACTTAAATTTCAGAACTCCACTTACTACCAGAATTCTTTCAAGTACTGTCTCAACTGTCTACATCTGTAATAGTAGTTACTTGACATGCTGTGCATGTAATTGCTCTTTTCATTGTATGCATTTCCATAAAAAACTTTTTGAAAAGACAGCAAAATCTAAAAAGATAGCCCCCAGCCTAAGTATTTCTAATTTTAAGTTTTCCTAATTTTCTTACAGAGGTGAGGAGAGAGTGCAATTTAAGTTGGAGGGGTAGGGTGCTCAACTGGACAGTAGAAAAACACCTACATTTCCCTTGAATATAAAAGCAAAATGAACTCACAATTAACAAGTGCAAATATTAAATATTTCACTGGTGAAGTGTCATTCACAACTGCAAGGATCCCTTCCTCTGTACATTTCTGAGCTGAAGGGCTGAGCAGAGCAGGATGGGAGATTAACACAAGAGCCACACTGAGGGAGCTCAGTGAAGCAGCCACAGGAGATGAAATAGGATGTGTGTGCTCATTGAGGCAGCTGAAAAAATGAGCTACAAGGGACTGCATTCACGGACACAGGCAGGAGATGAGATGCACTAAAGGGACAAGCAAAAGCCCTCAAGCACTTCCCTCACTAAAACACACAAACCTCCCTCCCTTTTAATGTCTTCTCCCAAATAAAAAAAAACAAACCTCCAACAAAATAAATGACATTGAATTTCCTACTTGTCACTATTGGTTTTTTTCTTCAGATCAGGAGAAAAAAAAAACATGTTCAAAGATAATAACAAGTCTTGTTCTGACATACTTGATCGCAACATGCTGGAATGACAATTTGCACGCCATAAGAGATGTTTAGCACATCAGTATCACTAATTCAGATAGTACAACCCACAAGTTCACCTATTTTTTTTCTAGGTGTCAGCAACCTCCCCTATCCTTATCTCTAAGAAGATAAAAGACCTGCTACATACACCCCATGTCCTCCAGTAATGATAGAACATTTTAGATTAACCATTCTCACAAGAATGGGAAAGAAAGAACAGTAATATTTTAGTTCTATACCAGGTTTTGATAAAAAACACAACTCACAAGTCTCAGAGACTTAAACCCCAAAGGAACCTAAATTTACCTACAGTGGGACCAAGAAGAAAATTTTAGTTATTTACTAATTTTGCATATCCCTCCTTTTTTTTTTTTTTTGGCACACTGTACTCTGAAATATCCCACAGCGCTCAGAGTTGCTAAAATAGCGTTCAAAATGCCAAATTACTACAAAGGCATTGTGGCACCCAAAGAGCATTTGAAACAAGTTGTGAAGCTTCTCCCTCACATCATCACTACATGAATTTTGACATTTACTGGTACTTAGACTGTTCACCTTCAAACCTGAAATTCTGCAGCTGCCATAGAGTTATACCTTAGGGCAAAATCTTAGAAAATTAAGGAAAATGAAATTAAAATAGTTTTGAAATTCTCCAAAATATTTTCAGAACTTAAAGCAGTAGCCATTTCAAATTTCTAATTCTATCAGTAGTGGAGAAACCTATGAATGAAACTGTTACATTCTTAGACAAACAGAAAAGGGAACAATTCTGTTTTCTGGTAATCAGATTCTATAAAAATGGGAAACTACTGCTTCTGGAAGGCACGTCTGTTAAGCCAATGCTGACTCCAGTATTAGCTGCTTTTCTGCTTAAAACCAGAAGCAGTGTTGGAAGAAGGAAAACTTGAAGAAACTGCTAAAATGAAGAGTACCAAGTTTCTGGAATGACACAGTTCAGTCAAGAGCTCCAAAGAAACTGAAACATTAAATTACTGAATTGTACTGTAGTTTTCAATTCAGAGTTCAACTACCAGTAAAAAGGCAAATAATATTAATAAACACTAGCAAATGAACATGAAAGAGTATAATTCTGCTACCACACAAAACTAATATGTACCCATGGCTTGACCACCCTTCACAGGGGATATGGATGGCAGCGTGGAGAACAGCAACACAGATGAACCAACACATAGAGCAGCTTCTGTCTGGAACATCTTGGCCTCACTGAGATCAGTATGGTCATGATTCTTAGAGAGAAGGGTTCTATTAGTCACTGCTTCTCACAGCACAAAAAAGCAAATGCGCTTCTTATGAAAATACCAGGCAGCAGCTTACAAACACAAAAAGAATGTCTGTTATCAGTCTAACTAATCAAATGGCACAACTGATCTCCACAAATAAGATCTGATTTTCAAAAGGAAAAAGTAACTTGATGCAATCCTGAGAGATGTCTGCTATTAAATACAATAGTCTGGATACAGTGCCTGAACCCCTTGTCACTCAAAGGTGAATATCATGGAGAAAGTCGCATATACTTCACCTATGTCATACTTTCTTTTTCTGTATGCTGCCAAGTGCCAGTGGGCACATGATACTGGATTGTTTGGGGCAGGACCATGTTCTGACCCAGCATGTTCGGAAATGTGCTACATCCGTGGGTTAATCTCAGCTGTCTGTGCTCCTCCTCTCTCTTGGCTGTTGGGCAGTTTGTGACCTGCTCTTACACGTGTTTTCACACAGGCACCCCCAGTATCCTGGATGGACTCTGACCTGCCATGAGTCCATTTTGAAGTCAGCTGGAGCTGGGGGAAGCTTCTGACCTCTTTTCCCAGGGCCTGCACCCCCTCCCCATGCTTGCCATGTAAACCAAACACAGTCTGTGTCTCCCAATACTACAAAGATGACAGGAATACTTCAAGAGATGTCAGGGGGATGACTCATGCATAAGAGGAGGAAGGTATTCACAAAGGCTGATCTCCTACACACACTTATTGTGGGAAAAGGCAGAAGTTGCACTCTTCTAGAGATGTCCCGGAGGAGACTCTCACCCCCTCCTCACTGGCAGCACAAGAAGTCAAGGCATGTTAGTATCACTAGTCTAACCCTAATCCTTGGGAGTAACCCTGTATGCAAGATCCCTTCTTTATAATGATTAAAATACTTTGCGTATCTCCTGAAACCTTGCACTGATTAATTTCTTTCATTTTCAAGGTAATGTTCTGTGCCCTTAACACTCAGGGCAAAATATCAGCTCTTTCTTAATACGCTGTTAAAACTATTAGCATATTCTGTGTAAAGCTGCTAACCAGAATACTGTCTCATTTTTAGCAAATACTGTTAGAATATGCTAACAATATTTGCTAAAAATGAGACAGTTTTCCCAAATCCAGTAACTTATCCTAAACTCAGATGCAACAGAGTTCCTAAAAGGCCCGTATATATTTCAGTCACTTTTTCAGGAGAGGTAAAACACAGTGTTCTCTTCATCTCGGTAGTGATTGATGATCAATTTTTTCAAAATTATGTTTGCACAATGAAGAAAGCATCCATATATTAACAAAAAAAAATCACCAACAGAAAGTAGGAAAATTTCTGTGTTTTATTCCTCCCTTCCTTAATTCCGCTTCTCTAATTTCACACATATTTAGCATCTTGTCTAGGGGGCATTAGTGTATTTGGTGATGAGATGAAGGCAGCCTAATGCAGGCCTGGCAAGAACTCGCTGTCACCAATCCTCCTGGGTCCGGAGATCAGCGTTCTTAAAACACGAGGATTTGATAGAGTTAACGCCATCCCCTCGAGCAGATGGTTTGGAACATTCTGTCAACGCTGCCACCGATTACTGCAAACAGCTCCCGGTTGCACTGATAGCCCCTCAGGGAGCCCGGCAAAGCTCTGCCTGACCTCCGCCCCGAGGGGCCAAACGTGCCTTTCCCGGGCACACAAACCTCCTCCAAACACAGCCCCTGGTTCCTCCTGCTGCACCTCCACACCCACAGCTGCTCCCAAGGGCAGGGACCGGTTTTGTTCGTTATGTTTTCCATTGCTTGAGGTAGACTGTTAAATATATCGTCGTTTTTTATGGAGTTTAAGCTGTCACATCTCTGGCTTGTGGAGTGGTGCTGCTCCTCGGGCAGCTTCAGCTATCCTGTCTACTTCTGTGGTAGCAACACACTCTGTGCACTCAGAGACTATTTTGAATATATGAAATATGACCTTATGTATTCCATATTCATTAATAATGTTTGCTGCACTTCCTGAATAGGTATGAGTCAGACTGGAGTCACATTTAACACCACAGCAAAACGCTTCTATAAACTTGCCGAGTTTCTCTTTAAAGTAATGCCTTATACATTAGATTTGTATTACCCAAAATATTAACTTATTTAGCTCAACACCAATAAACAACACACAGTTTTTATGGATTCACTGCTGCAGTGTTTTTTCAGCACTGTAAGTTTAATTCAAATTTTTAAGTTTTTACTTTTCTCCTAGAAGAACCCTGGAGCATCAGAGTTGCCAAAGCTGTTCTTTTGTCCTGAATTTGGTACATTACACTACAATATATACTGGTAACACAGGAAGGAAAAAAAAAAAAGAGTCCAATTTATCTTTCCAGCTGGAAGTCATTCTCCAAAGCAATTAACTTCTTTAAGACAGGTATGCACTTGGAATTAAATATGAAGAACTGGTCTTCAGAAAGAGAAAAGAGAAAGAGAAAAGCTGACAAAATTTCAATTCTGTCCCTCACCTAGAGCTTGCACAGAACAGTTGGACAACTCATCAAATGAAACACGAAGAGGTTTCCTCACTCCTGTCTGGCTGGGTTTGTATCAGGGACAGCACATTCCCATCAGCCCCTGGCATCTCACTTCCATCCTAGAGATCCCAGCATCACCTTCCTTGTGCCAGTTCCAGCCTCGCTCCAGGCAGCACACAGCTCAGAGCTGCCCTCACATGAGACCCTGAGGGGACTCCAGCTGCTTCCAAGATCTTTCAGAAACACACCAAGTACCAGACTGAGACTCAAGAGTAAGCAGGACTCAGATATCCATTAGGACTGAGGTGTACTCAGACCAAAGTTCAGGGAAAACACTGAAGGGGAAAGAAAAACCCTTGGCTCTCTTGAAAAGCACCACATCCAGGAAACACCTGCAGGCTCTGACTCCACCTGCCACACAAAGGAGGAAAAGGTTTTTCTTTGCCTCTAACTATAGGTAATGACTATATGTTTTTCCCATGTCTGCACCAACAGAGAGTGCAAGACATTTTAGTAAGTCAAAACCAAACATTACCAAAACAGATACTGGCAGAAAACCCCTGCGCAGAGTCAGAGAAATAGTATTGTTAATTTGGTTTATTTTTAAATACTAACTGATCAAACACTTAAACTAAAAACCAAGAAACTACAGTGGTAGCTCAACAACCTAAATTGCTGGTCTCAGTCTCAGTCTAGTGGACAAATATTCACTAAAAATGAGAAGTGAATACAAGTGGATTCCTTTTTGGCAGTGCAGGCAGAGTTCAGGCAGGAAGGCTGAACAAGCCATTTGGACAGATGGTCCTGCTGACACAAAGCTTAGGTAGAACCCACAGGTTACACGGCTGTTTGCACAGGAATTGTGCAATTGAAGGTGTTTTCAAAGAGAATTTTTTGATACCATCAATTTCACCCCAGTACTTCTAAGAATAGGTGTGTCCATTTGACTTGGTGCAAGATTACATTCCTAACCGCAAGCATTTGGACTGGAGATCCTTGTTCCCTATGCAGATCTAGATATTATCTGATGGAAATATCATCAAATCAGTGGTGATACCAGAATCTCTGAATGTTGCTGTAATACATATAAAACCAATTATCATTAAAACAGGTGCTGTCCAACATCATTTCAACAATTCTTATTACTTCCCCTGCAGCAAAACCATGTTCAATTTTAGCCTGAATAAAGATAGCACATTTCTGTGGATAAGTTAAAAATTAAAGTTCAAACAAGTCTACATTTTTTTTCTCCAACACATGGTGCATCTACAATTTATATTTGAGGGACTTTATTAGAGGAATCATCCAGGAGGTTACCGGACAGTTGGTATCATAGCTTGGGAGGCTGAGCTCTCACCATCTGAGCAGGGTGGGTGACAAGTTACACAGCAACACCTGCTGGCAAACCCACACAGGAGAAACATCCGTGTCCCTCACAGGAGCTGCACTTCTCTGGAGAAGCAATAGGATCATAATCACCAGGGACCCGATCCCACAAAGCCTCACCCCAGTGCCTGCCTCCTCACTGTGTAATCTTGATAATGTGCAAGAAGATTAAAATGAGGAATAGAAACAAAGAGGAAAATGGGCTTGAAAGAGGAAAGAGATAGAGAAGGAAACAAATATAAGTGGGCTACAGGGGCAACATGCCTGAAAAATTTACTAATAAATGTTTGTAGGATTTGGCCTTATGACTTTAATTTGTAATAACAAAAGGGCAACGTTTTCCAGTCATATTAGTGTGGCCAAAGGCTTTCATTAAAAAGGGTTACTGCCTCTTCCCCATTACATCCTCCTATGGTGCTCAGAACACCTGTGTTATTAAGCTTTTTTCCTTGGATATTTTGAAAATAAGAAAAAATTAACGAAGTAAAATTTGTTGACAGTCCCCCCAGCCAGCGCAGTGGGTGTTCTACCTATGGGCTGTCACATTTTCCATGTTCATTTCTGCAGGTGCTAAATACATGCTGACAACAACATATGTTACCAGTCTTAAATGTGTGGGATTTTTTTTTTTTTAACCTTGTAATTAAAGAGTGCTCACAGCTTGGGGAAGAAAAAAAACAAAACAAAACAGGTGAAAGCTGATTCTGCCCAGTGTATTTAACATTCATTTACATCCTCATTCTCTCTCTGTCTCCTGATTTGGGTATTTCCCTAATGATGCATAGAAAGAAAAGCAGGGGGGTGGAAGGAGGAGAGAAAGGATTCTATCTTCCAAATAGTAGTTATTCAAATATGATAGCAAACAACTTTTGAAAATATCAGCATGCAGAATAAGCATTGATTCTCTCTGGAATCACCCTTTCCCCCTTGCGTCGCCTCACTTGTATTTCTGAGCTCTCTTTTTGTTTATTTCTCTCTCTTATTTTAATCTTCTTAGTCCTGCCAAGCGTGTTATACTTGGTCTCCAAAGGAGGGCTTCCTATACTTTCTGTCATACAATAGGACTCACCTATTTATCTGAAAAAAGTCAGACTTGCCCTGTTAATTACAGTATCATT
Organism: Argya squamiceps; assembly: GCA_037834095.1. Taxonomy (NCBI): domain Eukaryota; kingdom Metazoa; phylum Chordata; class Aves; order Passeriformes; family Leiothrichidae; genus Argya; species Argya squamiceps. Next base: position 7,426,632 of record JBBMKD010000013.1, on the reverse strand, counting down.
ATTTTTGGCTGTTTAAGGTACCACACTATTATTCATTGAAACCTATACACTGCTCTTCAGGGCAGCACACTAACTATACACACATATATTTTCAGGGGAAAAAGGTATATTTCAGTGCAACTTATCAAGTCACTTCTTTATATAAATGTCCAGTACAATATGCCAGAATTACTTTGGTCAGCTGAAATAGTTGTATTATAAAATCAAATAGAAATCTCTCTAAAAAATAAGTCAGGTTAACTGCACATCAATAAGGGATGTGATGGAGTATATTAAAAGCATATAATACTACTTTATGAGTGATCAAAGTACTACACAACAAAATACATTATAAAAAAAGTCAAAACTATAGAAAGATGTAATTTCTCAGCCTGTGTTACAAATATGATGCAGTAGGTTTAAGCCACACTACTCTAGTTCTAACCAAGTTTGGAACATTGAGATGTAATAAACATTTCCCTGCTTTCTCTGCAAAATTTCAACCTTATGATATGATTAGACTTCCTTACTTGTGGATAACCAAACATAAAAAAATCTGAAGGGAAGGCCAATGAGTTTGCAACATTGAAGACAAACCAAACTACAGTTACTTCCTGTCCCCATGGGTGTGCTGGAGTGTGGAACAGCACAGGCAGGAATCCACCTGCTCCGGGGGGGAAGGCACAAATGCCCTCAGCTCTGATAAAGAGGAGGAGATGTGGCAGGAATGATTTTGGCACAGCACTGCTGCAATATGCTGCAATTGGGCTGAGCTTTCAGAGGTGCTGGGAAAATAATGTGCTGCTCAGTTCTAGGCACTCATATTTTAGCCAGTTAAAAAACAAATGTGAGCAAATATGCCAAATATTTGCCTTCATTGAGAAGTAAGCCAAGGAAAACCAACATGATAAAAGAGCCCATCTGTGAATTGGCTCTGAAACCCAGAGCAACAGTTCTGGGGCTGCTTGATCAGTATTTTTCCTCAGATTCAGAATGACAATACTTAGTATCTGAATCCAGACTTAGAGATCTAACTCAAGTCCATACTGCAATACAATTTAAACAATTAAAAAAAAATAATTGATAAAAAGAAGTCTTGTTAAGAGTGACCCTCAGACAGTAAAAGGTCTTCTCAGTCATAGAATACACTTTCCACAGCACTGTAATGTTGAAAATTTTTACTTCATGCCTAGTTTCCATCTACACCAGCTCTGGGTTCCTCCAGCTTAAAATGATCCAAACCTACGTATGGCATATATGAAGTCTGACACTTATTAGGCAAAATGGTACCTAAAAGAAAAAAAAATCTTAAAGGAATAGTCAGGCACCAAACACACAGACCTTCCTATTAAACTCAGAGTTTTCTTAAGTGTTTCTCCTAGTCCAGCCCTCATAAAGGGTTAAAATACAGATGCTGTGAACGGAATGTATAATCCTTAAGGCCCTGGAGCATTAAGACATATCTGCTCCTTAGGGTCCATCTCTGTCCATAATCAATTTCTTCCCTTGGAGAACATTAATTGTCTCTAATGATAGCTTTCCATCAATACATCCTTGATCTTAAAAGGCCTGTACAGCTTTTTCCTTTATTCAATCAAATCATCTCTACAATTGCCCTCCTTTAGTAAGATAATACCTTTTAAGCCTTGTATTTTAATATAAAAAAATAAGAGGTAGCAGCAAATTCTAATGGAAGTGCTAACATTTGAGAACCAGGATGATGGCTTCCATTATCCTAAATAATGTTTGAAGATTACAGAAAGCACTGTGTTTCAAAAGGTGGAAACTAATCCCCCACTTTCAAATTATTCCTTGTACAAAAATCTGTTCTGACATTAGGAATTTTTGTGCCCCAACTACAGCACAGTATATTTAAATATTTGAATATGAAAGATAATTTTCAGCTCTGGAGGGGAAAAAGCAAATAATTACTATTTATAAGCAGTAAATGCTGAATAATTTAAGAAATTGACAACCTTAAACACAGAAGCCCTTTATTTTTTCATTCCCTGGTACAAGGGTGGCTTAACTGTTCACTTCAATGACTGTAACTCCAATGAGAAGTTCCTGAAATTATTTAATTTCATGATGGCTCAAAAACTCAATCTCCTGGTGACCCACTAATGTGTCTTGCTTTCCCCACCCCCTTCTCTTCCTTGTACATGCCTTTCAAAAGGCGTGGAAATTCAATTTTTTGCCATTCAACTGATTTGTTTCCATTCAAATAGAGGATTTTTCTTGCACTTCCTTATCTAGATTGCCCAGCACCAATCTGTGTTTCTGCCCATATTCCAACACAGTTCTGTGTGAAATGGCACCATCTTCATAAAGGCTCAAGGACCTCAAAATGAAACATTGATGGCACAAAAGACCTCAAACCTTTAGAAATCTTTGCTTGGGTTTTTTTTTTTTTTTATACCCAGCATGAGAGTGACAGAATTTTGGTGATGCCTATTTAGTATCATTTTTATCTAAGAAGGGTCATGGAGAAGCTTTTCCCACAATTGCCTATCAACCACCACTGACTGTAATCTTAGAGCCTTCCTCTTACTCAAAAGGCATCACACGTACACAAATAAATAAACAACAGCAGGAGATTTACATCAGGAACATCATGAAAAGTCTAAAAAATATGTATTGTGCAGATTTTCTTTTCATTCTCACACTAGCACACATACCCATGACGTGCACTGTTCTATTTGCTGTTTTACAAAATATTGATGGCAAAAGCAGCAGGAGAAAAAATAATGCCAGGAATATGAAAAAAAAATACGAAATATAGGCAGGTAGATACAATCAATCTAACAGCTATCAAACCTAAACAAAACAAAACAGGGAGGGAAAAAAAAAGGAGACCAGTTAACAACCTAGATAAGAGATGAAAATTGCCAGTGAGTCAGATCAAGTTTATTCAATGTCCTGATAAGCACCTATTTGCTCTTCCCCATAATGCTCTCTCAGTATTTATAAATTATCATTTAATTATGCTGGCAAGTGGTAATTGTCAAATAAAGCTCAGATAGGCATAAGCCCTCAGGCTGCACATGACAGAAAAATATCTGTTAAAGCTGGGCTGATTCACACGCTTAGGAAATCATTTCCTTTCTTCTTTTTATCCTTGCCAACAAATTATATGAACTGGCACTTTGTGCTTTGTAGGCATTTTGAAGTCTATGCAGATTACAGGAAAGAAAAATTAGTTGTTTCAGTATCTACCATTCCTAAATTATTCTGCTGATTTAAGACACCATGTTCTGTTTCAACAAAAGAGTGCCAAAGATCAAGGAACCAGAGCCTTCCTCTGCTTAGAATTTATGCCCAGGGTCACTTTCAATTGGGTAAATCAAGATTTGGGGAATTATTGAATACTGTGCATAATAGATTTGATACAGAGCAATAGTTAAAATATGACATTTATCCCATTAGTATAGAAACACTAAGCAATATTTTTAAAAAGTCTCTTATTACTTAGATTCAATTATGAACCCATTAAACATTCTCTGATAGACACACACTGACACAGATGCAGGCACTCACAGATTTGAAAGATTTCTTAATTTACAGCATACAAACCCAACTATTTGATTATGTAGAAAAAACAGATGTAAAAGAAGTTTAATGCCAAATAACAGTGAAATCAGGCTCTTGAGAACTTCGACCTGCAACACAAGCCTGAACAACAGAAATTCTGGATTTACAGCACATTGCTGGAACATTCACTATGAATGCCACTGCAAGATCATACTGCCATAAAAGGTACCAATATTCTCTTTTTTTGTCTGTACAGTTACTGTCAGGCAGAAACTCGGCGTGGCAGATAATTGGCATGAGCACATTAAGTCTCTTCCCCAGCTTTCCATATGTACCTTTGTGCATGGGGGGTCCCATCTCTGTGAAAGACTTTTAAGGTCCTTTGGGTCACTGGAGGAAGCCCCAAGCAAGCCTCAGTCTCACTTTTCTTTGTACCTCAGCATATCTGTATTTTTTTCTCTCTCTCATCAGCGGAGTACAATAGAATTTCTATCTCATTTTTACCCATACTCCAAACATAACTAATTTCTACTCAAATCTGAGCTGTTATCAGTTAGTTGATGTCATATATGAGGCTTCTACCTATGATTTTGGTATATCCTGCATTATCTCAACTCAAACCCTTCTACAGAAGTCACCAAACCTGAATCTTCAAAAGCAGCTTCCTGATAAAATAGGTTTGAATTTTTCTAAAAAATTCTGTTCTCCTTTCAGGCTATCAGTAAGCTCCACCAACTACCATAGCCAGTATACAGTTACAATGCACTCAGTGCACAGCTAACAGCAATAACACTATTTAGCAGAACAAGAAACATATTGCAGCTTCAGTGGCATAACTGCCAATTCTTTCCATCCAATTTAAGGTTTCATGGCTTCAATGTGTATGGACTGCTTCACACAGATACTTCCTGTTGCTTCAGAGCAGCTGGAAAAGCACTGCTCAGCGACCTGCCTTTTCTCATTACTGCAGAGATCTGCTGCCACTGCCCCTGGTCTCATGAAATGCATCATCTTCCTCGGGAGACACACGGGGAATTAGTGCCCCAGGGGTTAGATAACACAGAGCTTGGCCAAGCAGGGTAATTCACAGGTTAGACCAGATGTTCAAGCAGCAGACAGCCAGAAAGCATTTACTGGTGCTGCTGCAGCCAGAACAAGCTGGTGTCTTCTAACCAGCATAAGCAGCAAAGTAGACAATGTTTCTCATAGGAATAGCTTTTAGCCTCATTGATCTCCCATAAAAGCTACTGTACAACAACGTGGCCCTAAATGCACAGGCTATGGTTTAGCCCCAACAAGTCCCAGAAACAGGATTGTCATTCTATCAACAATATGCTTCACACAGTGTAGAAAAGAAAAAAAAGAAAGCAAATAGGAACATTTCTTCATATACAGATCTTGCATTCAGAAACTCCAGACATTAATTACTGCAGCAGAGCAGTACCTGGTACCAGTGAATCAATGTCAAATCAGAAACTTCTGTCCAGAAGAGGACAATCTGCAGAACTATTCCCATGAAAAATTTGCTTCTGATCTTTAGGATCCAACTATTACATTGGCTGCAAAGTCAATGTAAGACTTGAACTTGTCCATGGAGACAGAACATCACTGAAACTATCAACATAAAGGCTTTAGGATCCTGGATGTGAAGGCGGTTCTGTTTCTTTTCCTACAAGACTATAAAACATATAAATCTGTTTAGCTGTGTTTATTTCAAATAGCATTTTATCAAAAGACATTCTATTTTCACTAATTAGTGAATGGAACTTGATATCCATTAAAGAGAAAAGAACTGCTTTTATAACACCCCTCAACTAACTGTAAGTGACTATTACACAAATGATAGAGGAAAATGCAGAAAATTTTGGAGAGCTCTAATACTTAGTCTCAAAGGTTTTGTGCTGACAGCTGGCCAGAAAGTTTTTTGCCTGGAAATAATTTCATACTAAGAATAACCTTCAAGCAAGAGTTATTTTAACAGAGGCTTTTCCAAAGTAAATGATTTTATGACTCTAAGATTTTAAAGAACTGCATGCCAAACTGTGTGGGGGGGTGGGTGGGTGAAAAGGACCTTCTCCAGAAATCAACATTATTTCCACTCTGCTTTAGCTAATTTGGGTTCTGCAGTCCTTTCCAGATACATTTTAGAATCAGTAGACATTCCATAATCAGGAAAACAGGAATCAACTCACCTTTCAAAAATAGTCTGTTTATCTACACATACTTTTTGACATCTTTAATCACGAGGTTGACTGGAAAATGCATCACATTGCATAATAGCAACCCAGGGAACTCAGAACACTTCTGCTCTAGGGGAAGTCTGCAAACCCACAATTTTTTCTATTAGCAAAGAGTATAATGCTGTTACTGTCAGAGTTCTTATGCTCATGAGTCTTTGCTTGTAGAGTAATATTTTGTTGCATTTACACAACATGTGGCATTATCTAAAGTTACTGCTGTAACTCTATATGAAGAACAACAGCCTGAGGAACACAGTCCTGTAGCACTGATGACTGCGGAGACTGCTCGTACACAGGAATTGGTGTTATGTAACAGACCTCCCACCTGGAGGAAAAAATACCTGCAGCACACTTCTGCTGGCCTAATGCAGCTTCCACTGAAACCATCTTTCCTCTGGTCACAGAAAATATGGTACCTGTAGGTGTTGGGAGGCCTCTCTTCTGAAGTACTCATAGTTGAGATTAAAAATAAGGAAACTAGGCATGACCTAATAAAATAAAATTTTGTATTCAAATCTATATGGATTATTAAAACGAGTCTGCTGTTTCTTTTTCTCATTTTGCACAACAAATCTCTTGCTATATTTTGGTATTACTGACTTCCTATATTTCAATTTGAAAAGAACAGGCCACATGAAAATCTTGTCATGAATACAGACTAAAAATGGTCTTGTATCTATAAAGTAGTATAAGCCTCGAATGTTCATCTATAATTTGTTTTTTTTAAATTAAATATTTTTTACTTTTCTATCAAGTTCAATAGGACTTTTTCGTATGTGACACCACAAATAAGTACCAGAATTCAAACTACTTGATTTTGCAGCCTCAGGTTGTTGTCATATCCTTTGCACTCTATGCAAGATTTTAATTTTTAAACATGTTTTTCAATACATTGGTTCAGTTTTCATTTAAATTGTCCAGAAGAATTAAATAATATTAAGTTCATCTTAAAGACAGCTTTACATATCCCCAAAATTTATTTACACAGCTCATGAGAAGATAATGAAAGGTCTTCCTTAAAAATCATGATGGATTGGGAGATGTGGATTGACCAGTTCTAAATGTTACTTCTCAATAACAGCCAAAATTTCCTTTGAATGAATTTTCTTTTTGAAAAGATTTCATCACATCTATAACCAGGGATTTTTAGCTTAATTCCACTCTCATCCAACCACTTGAGCATCAGGAAGTTGAAATCATACTAAATGCACATACCCTGAGAAACACAGAATGTATCCAGTTTCAAAAAAGTCGGGCCCATGTACTTCTGTGAAAATCCACATGTAAACTTCATAGCTCAAGCCCATCTCATTACTGCAACAGCATTAACAAGACACTTCTCTTTACTTTCCACATATTTCCTGCTGACTTCCCAGGTCAACCTAATAAAGCCTTCATGGTCTCTATCATGACAGCAAGAGCAGGAATATGGGCTTTCTTCTTTTTTCCATTAGTAATTTTATGAAAAAACTGATTTTAAAATGTGAAGCAACATGAAGGCATAGCATGAAACAGCAGAAATTAAAACATAATTTTTCTTTTAAAATTATTACTCTGAAAACATTCTGAAGAAAACTGTTTCCTATTCACAAGATCGTATCTTACTTTTTAGGGGCACTTTAGGCAGAAAGATTTTACTACAATAATAAGTCTCTTCCTTTTTAATCCCTATTGAAAATTAAGTTATTGAAAAATGGAGTTTAACTGGAAATATTTAACTTATGTTGATTAAAACTTATGTATGTAGAAATGTGGCATTATCAATTGCTCTGGAAGTACATAGTAGAATACCAGCTTTCCTGGAAATAGCAGCTATTTTGGGATACGTTGTATTCAGCACCACATCAGCATGTACACTGTAATTTATGTAGTTTCCTTGCACATGGAGCAACTTATTCTTTTTCCTTAAGATTTCATTTTTTATTTTGCTTATAGACGACTTCCATTATGGCAGTCTAAGCCCCTTCAGACTCCTGAAGGGCATTCCCAGGAGGCAGAAAAGAGCATGTGCCATGGCTACTACTAGAAAGCAGAGCATGGCCACTGACTGACCACTTACTGCCCAAAAAAGCAGTGAAAGCTTGCAATCTGCCCAGCTTCTAAATCAGTTGATTTAAAGACTGACACCAACTGCCACCAACTTTTACAAAACTTCCAGAAATACACATTTTTTATACTGCCACTCTGCTTTCAAATCTGATTGAGTTTAGCCAACAAGTGTCAGAGGACATGGAGATGCGGACAGGCAGCATCACAACACAAGAGTAAACCAAGCTACAGTTTCCTAAGTGGTTCACATCAAGACATCTGGAATCAGCTTCTTGCTTTGTTATTTATAATGTAAGGATTATTCATTTGAATTTATAAACTGCAGAGAGACCCCGAGAAAGAAGATGCTGTGAAAGTAATAAGCATGTTTATCAGTCTGTTCTTATTCAAAACAGAGCATACATAAACAAGCCAGGCAGTGGAGGCACCCTTTATGAGCCTGAAGCTGGGATTTCCAGCCCCCTGTGCAGAACTGTGTCCAACAGCTACATCCACCATGAGGGGACCTGGACAACCAGGACTTTTTCCCATCCTGGGGACAGGCAGGTGCCATTCAAGCCAGCAGCAGTCTGACAGTCAGGATACTAAAGGAAGCTATTGCATGTTTCTTACTGTTTCAAGAGATCTAAAAGTGCCAGTAAAAAAGTACATATTCTGCTAAGAAGCAGCCATTGTCTAGTTTCAATTTCTCTGAATGGCCTTGGCTTGATGTGTGTTAACAAGGACAAGCTTTGCTTTAATTTTAGACCTTAGAAATTGTCACTGGTTTATGTAGGGTGTGGCCGCTCAGAATTTAGGCTAGACTTCAGATGCTGCTGGCGTAGCACAGCAGAGCCAGCTGGAATAAACCATGAAGGAAAAGGATCTTGGACAAAGGTACAAGACAGCCTCAGAGAAAGATCCTCCAGAGAAAGCTCACCAGATGTGTGTGTGAGGTGAGGGACTGAAACCCCCTGGTCAGGTTTAGGTTTGTTAGTACCTCACATCTCCTCAAAGAAGTTCCACACCATGTCCTGCAAGTTGGCTTCTCCCCGTGAGGATTATTGGAGCTTGATGAACAACAGGAAAAGCCCACAGATTTCTGATTTTTGTATGTGAAAATATGTAAATTTAAAGAATATTGTTTGAACTTAAATCTTTTTTTCTCTTGCCATGTTTCTTCCCTTCTGCCTTCTATGTATTTTTCACATAATCTAACATTTTTAATATTTTTATATTCTTCAGAAAGGTATTTGTAAGTATCCTCTAGTTACCACAAAGCTACATTATGAAAACACAAAGTATATTTAGTTAGGAAACTGTTACAATTTCCAAGAATCATTAGAAGAGAACTATTACGAATTGGAAAGTGCAATAATACAAATGCCTTCATAATGAACCCAAAATTTAGTAGCTACTTCCAATATTCTCTAACTTATAGCTGATTTATTTTCATGTTATAATTGAAATATTTTTTTCTCCACATTTATACACTAACAGCTACATGGAAAATATGAAGTTATAATTAATTTTGAAAAAATTTCATTTATACAGGTTTTTTGAACCTATGATAGAAAAATTATAGCAGTTATTATGTACATATAGCTTTTAACATTTCACTAGAAACCTCTACTTTTCTGCCAATAGAGCAGCAACTGAAGAAACTGTCAAATTTCTAACGCCGTTTTTTCGGTTTAAGAAATACTGAATTTCTGATATTTTCTCTATCATCTAATTCCCTTATTACTATATAACAGATATTTATTAGTGTTCTTCAAATGCATTCTGGGCTGAACTCTATCTTCAATTAAATATTCAAAGATATTGTTAAGATCATCCAGTCAGATTTCTTCTATAGTCTGGGCCATATAATTTCAGTTGTTCCTGTACTGAGCCAAATAATGTGTTTGTGGCTGTCTCAGCTCCTCTTTCTGGAGAGAGTGTATTTTCCAGCAAGATCCTGATTAATATATCTTCTTCTCTCAAGTTTGGATTTCATCGTGACATATCATTTTGCTTCAGTAAGTAAATATATAAAATGTATATCCAAAGTCAGGTTTGAAAGCCACGTAACAACTGACCTATTACAAACAATGGGTCTTCTATAGTGGGCAGCTCTGCCAGGATTAGTGTGTTTCGATGAGATAATCAACTATGCATTTTGTGACCAGCTCACTCACATCCTGGCAAAATGATCTTGCTGGGAGGCAGACTGCATGCTTCACTACCAGGAAATGGACAATGACAGATAGTCTGCATTTCCATTTACACGTATCCTTAATTGTTGTCACTGAAAAAGACGTGCCAGATACTGACACAACAGATCATTCAAAATAAGTTATGTATTCATGTTAAGCGTTATTTATCCAGACTGCAAAGGAAAACAAATACTGCTCTTTCTCCCCCTCTTCCTAATTAGCCAATTGTTTCAAATGCTTTTTGTTAGGGATTCAGCAATTTATGTTCTTTAAGCTTGTCATAAAGATAACGCTTATTATGAACTATGCTAAGAATACAGTCCTAATTCAGCTTCCTTTCTTTTCTAGCTACACCATAATGAAGATGTTTGCAGGATTCATTTATTTGATTCTGTCCAGGGAGCCTCATGAAATGTATTTAAAAATAAACACAATGAAAAACCCACGCTCAAAACATCACTGGCATTTTTTTTTGTGTGTGACATCCTAATAACAGTGCTATGGAGTCCTGTTAAAATTTGGTAAAAGAAAAAAAAAGCTGCATTAACAGATAGGAAATTGGAAAAGAATAGTCTAGCTAACGCTATTTAAGAAAAGCTGAAAATTATGCTATAAAACAACCTCATTAAGGCAGCTTTTAAAAAGTAAACAAAAGAAACCCCCAAATCCCTAAAGATTAGAGGCAAAAAAAGTAACTTCTTAAAAATAATTTTATAATGAAACATAGCTTTTTCTAACACTGGAGACCTCCTGAATAAAAATAGTGTATAGTTATTGTTGTTATTGTTACTACTACTAATAAAAGAATGTTGGTCTTCAATTTCCTAAGACAAGACCACTCATCTTGGCCACATCATGAAGTGCATAAGGATTTCTTCAGTGAAGGAAAAAGGAGCTTCCCAGAGCCCCCACACACCAACTCTCAGCCTCTGTTCTGCCCTTTTCCAATTTCTCAGTGATCTCGGCTTCATCAAAAGCAAAAATTAAACAGATTTTACTGAAGATCCTAAATTAGAGATGTCTCACCAGACTGAAGACAGATTTAAACTGTCAGTGTATAATGCATAGAACATAACACAGGAACATGATGTACAGAAAAGACCTGCTCTGAATTAATCAAAGTCAGTAAAAGAAATAAATCTCACCGCTTTTATAAATATTATCTAGTTTCAATACATATTTTCCACAGTTCTGATTTTATACTGTATTTCTTGCGAAAATCACTTTTTGTGACAATCAGTGGAACAGCCTATTTCCACAATTCCTTACAGCCCAGCAGGCAGGCCTACCTCTACAGCCTTGTTAATTATGAATCCTTTCTGCAATGCTAATAGATTATTCCACTTTGAATGAGCATCCAAAATTATTTAGTAACACCTTGTTTAATATGACAGTTTTGTGATTTTACATATGAAATAATTAATTTGCTTAAAAAAGTGTAAAAAATACAAAAGAGCCTTCACTTGTGCTATCATCTCTTTTACCAGCATAAGCAACACTGGGGCAAGCCATTAATTTCTTTGTGGGGTTGTTGGGTTTCTTTTTTTTTTTTTTTTTTTTTTTTTTAACTTTTCACACTTCAGCCAACCTCAACTTAACTGTCTCTCCACCAGGTCAGTACACACAGGTACTATGGATGTGACAACAGATGGCTCTACAAATTAATACATATGCAATATATAAACACAGTCAGTGTCAGTCTACAACAGGTTCCATGCCTGAAGAAGTAAATTGCTTTTCATCTTCAGAATGTGAAAACAGAATGAAACTTCATTTGGCTTTCCCACCATTTTTTGTTTTAACTGCAAAATTCTTATTCTTTCACCACAGTATATGGCCTGACCAGAAATGTTTATTATCTACTCATTCTTCTACCTTTCAAAAATTAGATTTCTTTTAAAAGATTCAGACATTTAACTCAATACACAAACATTCTTGTTAATGCACCAGCCAACTCCAAAAATAACAGCTCCCATAATGGACTGTTACACTGGCTAATCCAGTCTCTCCTTCATTGGCATGAAGCTGATTGTGGCCCATTCCACACTACCTGGAAAGCAGCAAATCCTTTACAAGGATTTATGCTGCATTACATGGTAGAATGAAAGGTTTTTAAGTAAAATTCTTAGAGAAATGAATTATGGCACTAACATAAAAGCACAAGACTCAGACTAGAGCCTGCTGTATTCCCATAGCCATACAGATACATTTTGCTTTTTTGTGACTTAGCAATCCCATTTCAATGAAAGATGTAGGAGTTAAACCCTCTTGAAAACCAAGCCATTAACCCTTGCCTCAGTTTACCCAGTGTGTTATGGTAAAATATAGATGTAGTTTACCACAAGAACGCATTGAAGAATTCCCTCTTTTTTATTGTTCTCTTCTAGTATTATGGAAAAAGCTTTTGTAGAGTGCTCAAACATACTCCAGGGACAGATAAAGGACTTCCTAAATTGGTCTAGACAAACTTATTGCTTCCAGCTTATTGACTCTCTTCAAGTGGCTTCAATTTCCTGTGCCATTTCAGGAGTAGCCCAGGGAAGGAACAAGGAGTGGGTTGAACCAAATCCCTGGCACACCCGTGTCACTCAACACTCCATACCAGGTGGCCTCTAAACTGTTCAGACAAATTATCTTTAGACTACTGAGAATAGGCCAACTTATATTTACTCATTTATGCAGCCAGGTATTTCCTGATGTCACAAACACTTTCAAATAAGCTAAAAATACTAAAACTGCACAGGAATTGCCTGTTGTCCATTTACTGGTCTGTGCAAAGATCATTAGGATGTGCTAGGAAAGGATGAAGGTCAATGGAGAGATTTGCATTTTCCCACCTTTCTAGAACCATTGGATCACAAATTTGCTGCCCATGGACAACTCCACTGAAGAAGAGGAAAATCTTCTTCACTTCTGTTGCACCCAAGACAAAAACATAAACCAGCAGCACTTTGACGTAAGAGTGTTTCTACCACAGCCCCTCTTGATCCACTGAGCTGGAGCAGATTGCAGGACACAATCATCACACGCCCCTTTTTGTCACAGGTTGTCATGAAGGCCAATTAATGGCACGTTATTGCAGGCCTGATATTCCATTTAGCATCCAGCTGCATGCTGATTACAATATAGTTATGACATTAATATAATTACACATTCTATATATAATAGGCATTGTAGAACATATAATAACATAATATTGCAACAAAAGACAGCCTGGAGTACAAGTCCGGAAAGTATGCACAGCTATTTTACAATTTATTTTCCAAGCCTGATTTTTTCTTGTTGTAGCTACCTCCATTACACGGAGTGAAAAAGCAACACTCACCCAGATGAGGTCACGAGAGTCTTGCATGAGCAAACAGAGCACCCCAGCCTGGATCACACCTGGTGAACGGGATAAAATCCTCCAGCAGAACCACACAACTTTGCCCTGGCTCAGGGGCAGACAGCACCAGGAAGGTGCAAACCTCAGCCTGCTATCTCTGCAACACTCTCGGGCTGACTACATTAGAAACAAGAGAACAACTCTACGAAACAAACTCTGGTGTAATTCCTCACATCATTCCTGATGGACTAACCAAGCCATCCCTGAGAATTTCCCTGTTCATTTTTCTTCCTGTGAAATATCCAGCCCTTATGGTGCAAGAACAATACAAATGGATAATCAGGGGTATTGATTTCATAATGATTAATGGATATTGTAAAGTATCTTTTTGCACTCTGCTTTCCTTACACAGCCAAGGCTCCCACCAACGTCACGGGGAGTTTCTCAAGTGAAGAATGCTGGACTAGGTAACTGGTTTTGCACTTCAGGGCATCTTGCTCCGTTTGTTTTGTGCGTAATAAAAGCTCACACTTGTACAGTAATTTAGCATTTCTGAATAAACAGAAATTGTGATTCATAATTCTCTATCTTCTTGTCCTCATTTCTTAAAAAAAAATAAAAATGAGTCACTGTTGTTTAATCCGATAATTATGCAAACACTAAATCTTACACTGGAGGAGAAAATGTTAACACATATTGAAAAACCAAAATGTGTAGAACTATAATCTGTATGATAAAATGCATTACTCTGTTTAAAAGGATTGTTTTACAGAAGCAATTAACAATCAGCAATCATACAGTTCAGCCTGGTGTTTTGATGCCATCTGTTGGAGTAAGGCTTCACATTCCCTGGAATGAAGCTATAATTTTCCGTTTATGATTTCATTAGATGCATAGAGTGTTACAGCTACAAAAAGAAAGAGGATTTCACCAAACACTTTCATTTTAGAAAGAGCTGCTCTAAACATTCCTGTTTCACACAAATATTCTCCCAAGAGGACAGGAAGCTGGCAAATCTGCAGTCATTTCCAGGACTCTGTAACACATTCTGTGTTAGAAGAAATGTATCAAGCTTTATTTCCTACCAACAAATTTCTGAAAAATTTATTTTAGAAAGACGATACATCTCATTTCATTCAAAAAACTGCTGTAAAAATTTCTCATTAAAAAAAAGATATTTTGTTCATTTCCAAAGATTGTAGTGATGGTTTTCCATTGGAACAAGTTTGTTATTTTAAATGCATCACAAAAATACATTTTCCAGTTTTATTAATTCATTAAATACTTGATTAAATCTTTGGGGGATTTTTCACTACACTAGGGGGAGCCAGATCACTACATTGTACACACAATTAACTACAACCCTCTAAAAAGATTCTTTTAAAAATAGCCTTATAAACATCTCTAGCTTATAAAACATTTCTATATGATAGCACTCACACAGAAGTCCCACAATATACCATGGAAAATTAAGTAAATAATAAAGTCATAGAAAGAAATGAAAATGACTAATTTTTATTATTTCATTGTTATTATTAAATAGTCTGTTTCAATGCATACAGATAAAAAAAAAAAAAAGAAAACCAAAAAAAACACCCCAAACATCAAAACGCCAAAACAATCACCTGAAAACCAACATCAAATAATTCTGTTTTTCCTTCTAGTACCACATATCATGCAGATTCACCTCCATAATGTTATATTACTGGCCATTATATTACTAATTCAACAACAGCATAAATAAGGAATGCTACTACACTGAATGCATAAATATTATACTTTTCTTTTGCACTGATACTCACCAATTACACAGAATTTTTGCTAAGCATAGAAGGAATAAATTCTGATTTTACTTTTCATGTGCCTACAAGTTTCAGTCTTCTAAAATAGACCCATTTGTAAATATTTCATTTTTAAAGACTCTAATCAGTTTACTCTGATAGCAGAAAAATCTCATTCCTAAAAATAAAATAAAAAAAAAATACTTGATCTGGTAAATGATGATTTTAATTGTTGATTCCTCTCAAGCATTATGGTGAAAATTGCCCACTCAGTCACAGCTTTCAAAATCAAGAAGAGACAAATGTACATGGCTGCAAAATTATGCCCAACTGCACAGACTCCAAAAAACCCAACTACCCCACCCATGCCAATTCCACAGATGTCAAAGAGCTTCCTAGAACAAGGCAAAACTACTTCTGAATTGCTAAAGGACCCACAAAGGCAGATGCCAGACACTGAATTGCAGATGCTGAAAAAGAATGAGCACAGAGATGTGACACTATTTGAATCTTCTGTATCTGAAAACAATGGTTAAAAATAGGTTCCAAGAAATACCAAGGGCCTCTTGTTCCAATAGAGATCTGTTTATTCACTCCAGGAAGTCAAATATCATGCAAACTTTTTACGTGACTGAAGTCAAGTTAATTATAAGAAAGACACATTTAGCACTTGTTCTACTTGCAATCAAATATTTAATTGAGAAAATACCCTGAGATCTTGAAAAATTGTATTATTTTCATTTGTTTGGCCTTTTTCATTATCTTTCATTATCTTTAATTTCAATTTATTATTATAACCCAATTATCTTTGGGGTTTTGTGCTATATGTTTATCTTATGGTAATAAATGTCCATACTACCAGGTTTTTCTAGAATATGTTTTCCAGACCTCGGTATTTGACAAAAGTGAATTCTTTTAAAACACGGAATGTATTCTAGTACTAAAAAAAAACCTGATCAAGGTAATCATCCATATTTACCTTAACAAAATCAACTTTATTCTACTATTTCACTACTTTTGCATCCCCTACTCTCCACTCATGATCTATTTTTTCCCTTTCTCCTTCCCCCAGCAGGGGATGAGCTGCCCTGCACATCATTTGTCATTTGTGTTTCCAGTCAAACCTCCAGCAGAAACTCCTAGACATGGCTTTATTATTAAAATAATGAAAGGAAGGGGAAAGGTGAGAAGGCCCCAGACTGAGTGAGGTCCATTGAGTCTGGTCTGGCTTGGCCGTCCCAGGACTGTAATGACAGAAACATTGGTGGGAACAGGAGTATAAAATGGTTATGCAGCAGTTGCTGCCTCTGGCTTGGAAGCAACATTTTCTCAGGTTGATTTCTTTATAAACCTGGATTCAACTCGTATGTGAATAATTACTTTATCTCAAAATGTGACCCTTAAAATCCAATGAAAATTAGATTTGACCTAATCTGTGCAGTCCAGAAACAAATCTGACAGGACAGAGTGAGATGCTGGCAATATTCAAGAAATAATACAGCATTTCGCTCATAAATATGAATCAATAGCTGTGAGAGAAGGAAACTGTGGATCTCTTCAGGGTTTCCCTGGATAACATGTGTCCATGGCCCCTACAGTGTATTAGGATGACAGCTGCAGAAATATTTCCATTAGAAAGTATTTTGGATTCTTTTGAAAACTTATCAAAAATATAATAATGCTGCTATCAGTACTTTTCCCAAGCTGCAAATACCCTACACACAGGCATACCAAACAGCACAGATGTGTTTTACACCCATTGATGTCCTGTCCTCACACTTCTGCACTAGAAGAAACTTTTCTCATCTTCCACAAGATGCACATTTGCATTTTATTAAATTAAAAATTAAATTAAATAGAAATTTTGACAGAAAATCATGTGCTGATGGCAAGAGTGTAAAGATGGAAATGGTATTAGAGTGAAATGAACAATAGTTTTTCCTATTCTTACTCTTGTGCAAAACGAAGTGTTTCTAATTTCAAGAGATCTAGTGACTGACTGATTGAATCTGTCACCTTTTTTCACTTAAAGAAGATCAAGGTAATTTTTATGTCTTAGTTCACCAGCAAAAATCAGTAGTTATTGAGTGTAGTGAGCACATAGAGAGCAGGCAGTAGGCACAACCACTTCTTATCTTTTATAAGGACAAAATGCAGAACTTGTGAAAACTGTTCCTACACTGAAATTATGTTTCTTCCAAAGCATTCATAATTATGTGGATTACTGAATGAACTAATCACACAAGTGTGACTGCTGCACGATTTTATTGATTGTATATCTTATCTACCTAGAAATAGCTCAGGTATTTTCTACCTCTGTGGAAGAGCAAATCTTGTAGGGATGTGAATACTGTCTATTGTGACCATGTTTTACTGCCCTGCTACTCAGAAGAGTTTTGCAACTCAAGCAGTTCAAATTCTTGGATGAAACAAAATAAAGTTTTCAATTTGCAGTTCCAGAATCCGGAAATTCTTACAGTTTTGGAATGATAAGGAGCATGTTCTTACAAAAGCTATTTTGAGGAAAGGTCTGAAATTATGGGTATAAAAATCACTACTGAAAGCATGTTTTGATTATAGTCTAAATTTCAGCTGAGTTAGAACAATAGCCTGTGTCTGTTCATCATCCTTTACCAACAGTAACTCTTGTTTATCAGCAACCTTCTCCAATGTAGCTTAACACATCCTAAGTAACAACTTGACTTTCAGAGGTAGAAGGATAAATTGAAAGATGAGACTTTTAAAAATCTCATATTGTGAGCCAAGTTTAAAAAAAACCCTACCAAATTCACCCCAAAACTCCACAAACACAACTGTATAAAGCATTCCAGTAAAATTCTTTCTAAGAATTATGAAATAAATGCATTAATAACTCCTTAATGCCAGCACTGTTTGCCTGCTGATGTATCTTGATGTTTGCCTCAGCATTATACTAGGAGATCATGTTTTGCTGCTTATTTAACATTAATTTCAAATATTTTTTGGAAGAAAATGCTTCCAGGGATACAGCCCTACAATTTAATTTCTGTCGCAGAGAAATCACTATTTTTAGATAGTAGTGGTATAGTATCTCACAATGAATCCCTGCACAAGGGGAAAATTTTGGTCCCAGTTTACAAACTTCTACTGCAAATGTTTTAATTTGCAGATTGTTCTCTGGATTTCTGTGTTAACGATGAATTACTTTTGCCTACAAGAGGAGGAAGAAAAGGTGCATAAGCTACTGCCACAACAGACACAATCTATTTAATACATTATGAGCAGAGGCACATTATCTTCAAAGGCAATGCTTGATGAACAAAAGAGCAGAGGTTCATTTGAATTAACCCCCAATGAGAGTCACAGGTGTTGCACAAGAACGTGGCACTTTCTCCCCTCCCTGTTCCTCTCACCCTGGATAGCTCCTTAACAAGGGCAATGGTTTACTCTAGCAAAAGAGGTTTCCAAAGAAATTCTCTTGTTAGATGAAGATTCTGACAATTTTTACTAATTGAAGAAAAAGTGACAAGAGAAACAGAAATATTTAATATTCCATTCAAAGAAAAATATAGAAATAAATGACTCAGGAGGTCTCACAAGTTTTATCATCAAATCTCACTACACCATCCTGAAGCTCCAATATGACCAGCCATTTTATCTTTTTCTAAAACTATAACAACTCATCACTAACCAGCAGTTGGTTGGGTTCAACAGCTATTATGATAAAGGACAATCTTTTTCTCCAGTTAAAGTGTGTGCAATATCAGGTGGAGTTAACAAGTGAGCTCTTCCCACAGCCTCAGTCCTAAAAATCTCCAGGGACACCTACTACCAAATATGACTTAGATGATATACAAGGGCCTCTAATTTTAGTTGAAAGCAAAAGTCAAAATTTCACTTCCAAAATGTTTTAGCATCTACTTCAAACAGTTTGCATTATTCTGTCCCACAACCTCCTTTGCCAAACTCTCAAAGCTTGTTATAATTGAGCTGAGAGAAGGGCTTTAATTCCTTACATGAACTTAGTGCAGCATTACAGCCTATTAACCACCCACCCCAGAGTTCCTTGTCAGCTACCAAATATTCTTTTCTGTCAGAGTCAGTCAGCATGAATTTAGTGTATAAATATGAGTCCAAGTCTTGCACCTGGCTTTAATTTATCTAAGGAATCTCTTATTCATAACATCTGAACAACATTCAAAGCATGACTATGGTGGTTTTGTACTTCAGAAATTGTTAAAAAAAAAGCTCTGAGAGTTAGAAGACTAAATTCTATTGATTCGAATATTAGTGTAATTCCATCACTAAGTAACTCCTACCATTGGTATCCTCTACCATTAATCATCTTAAATATCATCTAACATCTCCATCAGCTGAAAATAAAATTAATTCAGATGCCTCAATCTAGTCCCTGGCAGGTACTCATTAGCATAAGAAAACTGCTCCATGGCTGCACACTGATGATATTCTATGTTCACAAATGACTTAAAAACCAAAAAGATACAAATCAAGGTGCAATTTTCAGAAGTCAGCTTTTCTACTGTTTTTCCCTGGGTTTGTTTATTTGTTTTCTTAAGACAAACCTTCTCAAGTGTATTACATCCTTACATAGGTAAATCTAGACAAGAAATTGTGTCTCATACACTCACTTTTAGTAGACTCAATATCTCTATCCGCATAGAATTCATCTAAAACTGTTATAAAAGACAAATATATTCATGATCTACTGGAAAGATAGGAAATAAATTTCAATGGTGACTGCTCTAGACAAAAAAGCACCTTGAAATAGAACCTCTAAATTTCAAGAACTTCTAAGATTATAACTGCTCACGTGTACACTCTTTAAAAAAATCAAATTAATATACACTGTGAAAAATCTATGAAAATATCAGCACATATGACATTTTAACCTAAGGTGTGTAGAAAAGCTTTTATCTTCTGAATTTTTGCTGGAATACCTCAGAAATATATCTGATCAGTTATTCCAGAGAAAGAAAACGACAACAGGTTAGGTACTTGTTGAACCAGGAAACATAATCTGCCCTCTGAGTTCTTAGTTTATTAATAAACAAGCCAACAAACATGATCTCAGAATACCTGTACTTCACATATCAGGAAGCATCTGTGCCAAGCAGTTTCAGTTTAAATTCTGCTTGTTGACCAGATGACTCTCCTCCACAACGAACAGAAAAACACTACTTACATTTTCTTTTCTACTGGCAGAAGCAATATCTAACTTATTTTCCACAGTCACTTAAAACAGTCAATTTTTTCCTTGAAAACTTTAGGGGTAAGTCAGTCTCATTTAGCAGCTAAAAGAATACATCAATAGACATATAATCTTTTATACTCTGACATGAACTAAGGCAGATAAGATGCAGGCATTGCAATAAAAAGTCTTAGGAAATTTAGTGTTCAGGCTACAGTGGTCAGAGTCTGCTCTCAGTTACACAAAGCATTTGCTTACAACAGCATTTATTTAAGGGAACAAGACTCATGATGATCACTGGTCTAAGTAATGCCAGAATGTGGCACTGAAATTACATCTTTGCTTTTGGAACACAAGCAAGGCTTAATATACTTTTCAGCTGGACTCGCAGCTCAAACATGTTTTAGCTCCCTCTCACAAGGTTTTCAGGAAAAAAATGCAGACCAAAGAGAAGTCTTATAAAATACATCATATGCATTCTATTAATAGGCTCAACTGAGACATTTCTCAAGCTTTTAATTTTTGATAAGAATATTACCAAGTTTAAAATACAATTCCCTTATTTGCCTAACATTCAGGAGACTGAAAAACGAATGGATGTCGTCCCTTTCTCAAATACACATAGATTCATGCTGCAAGAGAATATGACTACTACAGTATATTAACATTTTATTCACTCTTTAAAACATGAATATTTAAACAGAAGACATTTTTTCCCCATGCAGAAACCTAAATAGAAGCTCTTATCTGAAATAGTAAAAGCTGTTATTTTTTTTTCAAGAGGTTTTAGACTGTATAGAGATAGTTACATACACAGGCATCTCAAATGAGAGGGCACCATACATACATGTAATTGGTTGCCTTTTCTTTTTCCTCGGCAGTCTGTACAAAACGTGAAAATGTGCCTGCTTCTGACTAGCCATTAAAAGGCAGTGGTTGCACCATACTGTGATTTGGGGAGCTGAAGAAAATAGCCAGAACTGACTGATATCTGATAAACAGTAACAGGAGTCAGTTTATTGCACCAATCGTTAAATAATGGTGCTGATTATAAGGCTGCTAACTGCAGATGCTGTAATTGTCTGTCATAAATCTTAGTCATTTGTGACAGGAGCACAATGAAAGAGAGCATCTGCTTGAGGGCAAATGACTTCTGATAAATATCAGCTCTGCTAAAATGTACTTGGATGTGTCTCAATATTTTGGAGAGCCATTCATGTTGCTTCCACAAATGTGAAGTTATTATTGGTTTGTATTGATTTTGCCACCTTGGGTTTTTTTTTTTTTCCTTTTTAAAGAGACAGAGTCAGAGAGTGACTCAAGGTTGAGTTGAATTGAATCTCTGCTCTTTATCTGATCTACTCATTCCTCTCAAATGCATGCTTGAGTGGAAAAAAAAAATAATTGCACTTTTTCAGAAGATTGCTGTGCAGAAACACAGCCTGGAAAATTCAATATGTAGTTCAGGTTTTTATTTTTCCTCTTAAAGCAACTCCTTACTGAAGGAAAAGAAGCACCTTTAAAGCATTGGTTTTGAACACAACACTATAAAAGGATTTAAAGTAGCTGAAATAAGAGTCAATTAAGCTAGTTCTGGAGAATAATAATATGCAAATTTAAAAAGCTATCTGAAAGTAATTTTTTTGTTTTCAGAATAATTAACAACATTTTAATTTCCTGTCCAACCTAAAGAATAGAATAAAGCCACATAAGTTCTTCCACCCTGTCCCTTACTGAACAGTGCTTTAGTTCTTAATCTTATAAATGCTTATCATTCAGTAGGAGATTACAGTATAATTTCACTATCACTGAGAGTGCTGCATTCACATATTCATATTTAAATATTCATTCCTTTGTGATACTCTTAACACATCATCAGGCTTACACTGAAAACATTTTCACAAGTAAAGGTAGTAAACCTGAAATTTAAGATTGAAAATTTTACTGGTAACAGACCATTCAAATAGACAATGGCTTTCCCTTCCAGCAATTCCTTGTTTAATTCAATGATCAGTACTTAACCTTTGCAACAGATTAATTGGGATTCTACTGGCAGCTGTTTCCTTCACTGCCCAACTGCACATCACGCCAAAATAGGTGCGACTCACGCATTGCCTGTGCAGAACCTGCTGGAGTGGATCGATTGCAGCCACCTGATGGCAGCCTGACCCACACAGCCACAGGTCAGGCCACAGCCTCGGGGTGCACAGGGCTTGGTGCAAGCAGTAAAGCTGAAAAATCATGAACTTAGCACAAAATACAATTTTCTGCTCTTTAAATAACTTCAAGAGAGGGCTAAGACTAATATAGCATAGAATTATATGTGATGTCACAACCCCTGCCATGGGTGAAGTTCAGATTTGCAGGTTTGCAGCACAACCCCCATCACCTGATCTAACAGAGGCAACAGCAGCAGCACCACCTGCCTGTGGGCCAGCACCTGCAAACCAGTCAAAGGACATGAAGGGCAGAGGACCCCAGATGACATCTCTTGTCATGAGGTAAGAGGGAAACTCCTTACCTAGTTGATACCTAAATAAAATTTAAAATTAATAATACCACCCCCAAACAAGAGGAGATGGAGTGTAACGAGCAGGAAGACATTTTCATAGCAGTGCAATGTGAGCAGTAGCAGGTTGTAAAGAAATGTGATAATATCCAGCCCATTTGAAGTATTCAAAGAAATGACGTTACCAGAGTTAGTGGGGGAAAATTCCTAATTGGAATGTCATGGAAGACTGGTACAGTACCAAGCCAAAGAGCAACAAAATGGCAGAGGAAATGAATGCTGGTAAAAGTTAGGATACAGCTGTGAAGAACAAACATTCTTCTTTTACCAAGACATACAGAGGTTCCAAGGTGACTCCTGCCATTTGGTCATAGAACAGATTGTTTTATGGACACACCGGCTCAGTGGCCACCTGTAGTCCAAAAAGTCAGCTAAACATTGCGAATATTTTAAGAGAACAAAATAGGAAATTAAATTGTGAGTTTGTATCTTTAATACTTAATGCAGCTCTTCGCTTTCCCTCACCAAATTAGGTAACAGAAACAGCAAAGATTTTGAGAAGACAAGACTGTAAAGCCTGGACTAGAGTCTAGGCATGAGGGATATAAAAACCCTAAAAAGCTAGCAAAATATGGGATACAGCAGTTTGAAAATCCACTGAATGATACAGAAATAAACCTGGAAAATGAGGAAGTAGTCTGGAGAAGTGTTATGGTGTGAATTCTTACGTTCTGTCTTGGGTCTCCATTGCTGGTCTCTGCCACAAATAAGATATTGAGTCAAAAGGACTTTGGGTATTAATGACCTTGATAAAAAGGGGATTACATTGAATCACAATTTTACTTAATGAATTGGCCCAAAGGAATGTCTCCTCACAATGAAGTTGCACATGAACAAAAAGAAAAGTTGATGTTAATAGTTTAACAAAAACTAGTTTAATGTCTTATTATATTTTGTTCCCAAGGATCACTTTCATTCTCTAATTCATCTTTAGTTTCTAAAGATATGTTAGGCACAAACTGACATCAGAAAAGTTTGTTCTTCCTTGAGCTGCATTTCTTCCCATCATTATTCCTACTTCCTGCAGTACACTGCCTTAGCTTCCACCTCCTTAGTTCCTAGACAGCAATTTGGAGGTGAAGGCTGTGGTGAATTCGGAATAGGCAACTGGAGAATATATTTACTGAAGTCTAATAGAAGACATGATCTTTCCTTTCTCTCAGTGAAACAAACTCCCAAACAATCAACAAGAAAAACACAGAGAACAAAACACAGGCACTCAACTCGTTTACAAGTTCAAATGTGCATGGATTAGTCCATATTCAACATCTAAATATTTGAAATTATTTATAAATCCAGTAGCTATCAGATCTGTTGAAAAGGGTATTTTGTCTTTGCTCACGGTTCCAAATCTCTCTTGCAATGTGGTAGCAACAGGTTGTGAAATCTCAAAGTTATTTTTTATATTTTAAAAAGCTAAGTTGGCTTTCTTTGCCATTTCCTCAGTAACAAATACCATAGTGATTCTACTTCAAACATAATTAGAATGCTTCTTTTGATCCTTTAACATTCACTTTTTTCCCTCTGCAATCAAGAAAGCTGAGATTCAGGTATAAGCCAAGTGCCAGGTTGGTAGCCTATTTCCTCCCACGTGAAATTAGAGACCAAAAGGAAATTGTTGAACCTTTTGGTTCAAAAAAAGAAATACTTCAGCTTTCTTTAAATTCACTAACTTTCAATCACTGTCAGGTTATGGGTCGAAATGGAAGCCACCAGAATATGAGAGGGTGTGTGTTTGTCTGCGACTTAGCACATCAACCAATGCCAAAAGACCCCAGGTTCAAAGCAAGAAGTTTACAAGTGCTTGTGCCTCCCTTTTAAGTCTACATTTCAAATAAATCTCTGCCCCCGTAGGTAAGAATTAGCCATTCTTTTACTATTTCTGATAGATATCAATATTACTTATTTTTATTAACACCCTCAGGTTTCTTTAGCTTACTGTTTGCTGTGTAAGCTGTCTGTGCACACAAGCCTTTTTAAGCTGATGCTACCCTGGAACTGCTGCCCGGGCAGAGCAGCAGGGCTGGGTGGGTAAAGCCCTGTGCCAGAAGGGAATCTACAACAGCAGAGCAGCTCCTTGATTCAGCTGATTCCTGGAACACCCTCAGCAGAGGAACTTATTCCCAGGTCTTCAGCTGAGGCAAGTCCAGCAGCAGTCACTGCCTCAGACTTTAACCCAGACTCAGCACCAAAACTTTTCAGCTCAAATCTTGTTCAAATGTACTCAAGAAAACCACTACTGATGGAGAGGACTAGAGTAAATTAAATTGCCAAGTTAGCCTTGAGGCTAAAGCAGTAACTTAAAATGTAAGTTTATTTCAGTTTAAAAATAAAACCTCTAAATCAGTGCCAGTGAAAAATCTTCCATTAAAAATTATTGTCAAGGAGCAAGGGAAAGCAGTATTCAGAGTTGAAACTGTTTTCAAAGAATGCCCTGAAATCTTTCATAAAACCCACAATAAGATCATCCAAATGACTTTTCTGTGACTGTTGAACTTTTGCTCAGATGCTTTTATTCCACATCTCCCCCAGTATTTAATTATTAGTTTAGTAGACATCTACAGTGATTTTTTCTCAGGTTTTACCCATAGTACATGACTTGTTAAAGGTACACCAAAACATTTTCAGGCCTGTAGGCAACTGGATTTCTTACAGATTCTTTAGAGACAAAGATGAGTATAAATATTTTAAGTTGAAGAAAAATTTGGATTTGGGAGGAAATAGTTTTCTTGTTGTTTTAGAAGCAGGCCAAAAGATTTATTACCTATGCTAACAGAAACTCCTCTGTGCGATGGATGTACAACATCATCTCAATTTTTAGTAGAAGATAATTGCATCATGTTAATGGATGTTTTTTTCCCAGAAAAATCTGTACACAAACCAATGTGCCGACAGAGCAGCATTGCTTAATTTCAAATTAAAATAAATAAAATTGTGAGTTTGGATTACAACTCTTCTTCTCAGATTCATTTATTTTCTTATCAGACCCGAACAAAGAAGCCGTTAGCCCCAAAGTTTCTTTAGAATGAGAATCATTCCTTTGATTTGAAGCACTGCCTGTGCAGCAGCCACTTGCAGGCCACTCCATCCGTGCTGTGGAATGCCAGAGGATCAGCAGGATGCCAGCCTGTGCCTGGGAGGCCACATGGGCATTCCTGCCTGTGGGAGAGCACAGAGCCTATCCCAGGCACTCAACGGGTTAAACCCGCTGCAATATGCATTAAGCACATGTTTCCAGCCAGCAGGGTGCCAGCCTAAGATGTCCTCAAAGCCTAATTTGATAGATATTATGCCATATGCTGCTGCAAGTAGTCAGTAATAAAGAAAGTAAAATTTTTATGGATGAGCAAAACAGGAGCTCTTATGGATGGAGTGTTTTTAAGTCAGGTGTATAATTTACGTACCGTCAGACCACATGTAGAGTGCATTACTCAATTGAACTTACGAGCAGATAGGAAGGCAGTTTCTTTTAATAAGCACTTCTTCAACTTATTTGCTCTACAATTACTTGCACCAATTACCAGCAGCTGCTGCCTGTTTGGTGTTTTATCTAAGACAAGGAGTTACATTAGTTTCTAATCAACAAACCATTCAAGGACTCTTTAAAAATATTTAAATTCAATTTCCCCACTTATTTTGAATTAACTGAAATACTGGATATTTTCATTTGTGCTACTTTGATTTTTCTTAGGTTCTTCTCCAAATATAGATTTACTGTTGTAACATTTAAATTTAATTTTTTATAAACCCAGGAATATGCATTATAACATATTTGATACAGGCATTTATATGCAACATCAACATTGGCCTTTTGACAACATATGGTAATTAATATACAGGTGATTTTTTGCCATAGAATTCATTATACTCCAAAACCTTTCTGACTTGGCCAAGTCTTTCAACATTCTTTATTATTTACCTGTCTGACTCACAATTAATAGAGCACTGGCTAATGTAGCAACAGAAAAATTGCCAGAGAAAGCAATTTAATAGAGATAAATGAAGATACTCTGTTATAAGAAGGATATTTTTTTTCACTTCATCTCTAGATTTTCAAAATTACAGTTCTAGAAATTTCCAAGAAACTTAATGGCACTTGAAACACCTAAACTAGAAACACCTTCCTATAGCAGAAAAACTGGTATTTATTTTGTAGTTTTTCTTCACAAATATGCAAGGGAGAAAGACAGGAAAATAAATCACTTATAACCGTAAGTAGCAGAAGAAGCTGAAAACTACGATGTACTGTAATATCAGACTCAGGGAGTTTTTTCAGAGAAGCAATATCTGGTGATAACGTAAGGAGCTGCAGGGTACAGCTGCTGTTCCAGCACCACAGCCTTCCTCACAGAAAACTCCTGGGAGACAACTCTGTCTATTGCAAAAAAACCCAGTCAGGTAAGAATAAATAAATGAATAAACAAAACCCCTACAATGAGACCAACCAAACCACACCAGCACTTCTCATCCCAATCATACTTTCTGAGTTTATTTTCTTAGGTATAGGGACATCCTTCCCACTCCACACGAGCCACGTGCTGGGAACTCAAACCTGGCCAGATGCCACTGGGATAGGCACCATTAGTGCTCAGTCCACTCCAGAGAGAGCATCAGCCACAACGGGAGAGAAATCTCACAACACAAGCCAAATCTGGGGCAGTTACCACAATTCCAGGTTTAGCACTCAGGAGAGAGAAGATGACAATTCAGTGAAGTCTCTCAAATCCACTGGCACAAAACAATATAAGTCCAAACCCAGTAAAACTATTTCAGTTCCCAATTCAGAGTTTTTTACAGTCATACATTTCAACTGTTTGATGGAAATGAAGAGAACCCCTCATTATTCTTAGTTTTCTGAAATCACACATCAGCACATGCAGATACTGTACTTTAAAAAAGTAATAAAACTGAACAGAGCACCCTGTTTCCTCTTATTATCTCTTGAAAAATAAATAATCAAAGGGGCCTCAGGATGAATGCTTCATATAATAAAGTAGTCCTCTGTAAATATCAGGACATTACAACTATTTGCAGAACCCATGGCCAGAGGGGATTTCTAGTATACTGGCTCCAAATACAGACTTCAAACTGTAATCACAGAATAAATTTGGTTGCAGTAAACCTTGGGAAGTTATCTGACCCAATCGTTACAGTCCTCAAAGCAAGGTCAACTTCAGACTTGTTCTTGAATTGAATTGCACTGGAAACGACAACAGAAAATGGAAAAAAATTTCTCCAATTTAAAAAAAAAATTAGAAAATTCATAGCGTGTATCAGCTGAAAACAGGTAATGAATCAACCTTTCACATCTCAGAAGTTACTATGTGTATACCTTCCTTTCTTGATCTTCTGCAAAACATGACAAAAAAAGCTCTGAAAGGAAAGGGTCATTTTCTGGGATTTTACAGAACACAGGTAAATAGTCAGGCCTTTTTCACTCTTCCAAAAAGATTGGTATTTTCCACAAAAGAGGAAGGTCCTAAGAAGAAGATCCTGCCCTCTCTCTACCATAGACTTACAATTTAGTTTCTCCATCACACTACCAGTACATTAAAGCCACCCAAGATGATAAAACATTTTGCTATTAAAGTTTAGAAACAAAGACATTAATTTTTTTTAAAATTTCAAATTCCTTGAACTCCTGCAGTTAAATTACAAATTATCCATCTTTTAATGTCATCTCTCACAGCTGGGAAAAATCTAACCCTCTCAGGACTCAATCAGATATTCACATCAATTTGTATAATTAACACTAAGCTTAATATCTCTCTTAATTATGACTGCAAACACTTTCTTAAAATAAATCAAACACTCTAACTTACAAAAGCAAAACAAAGAAACCTAACACCACTTAAAAATTACTCATATAAAGCTTTGAGAAGATTAATTCAAAGCCTCTTAGGCATTTAGAAGGAAAAAAAGATTCATAAAACCTGAGGTTCAAATACCAGTAGGGTCTCTTCAAGTTATTTGCTTGTACCCCTTCAAGGTGCAAGTACTACACCAGTTCACCATGTGCCCCTAATTTATATGAGATCCTATTCCTGTGCTCTCATGGGTATTTTCTATTCCCACCCCAATGCACATGCGGGATTGGACAATATTCTTGGAATAATACACAGGGTTCTCACGTGTATCCTGAAAGAAAGGGTGGCCCATCCCACCAGCAGAACTAAAGTCCCCACATACATATTTGGATACTCATAATTTACATTTCACTTGGTCTTCTGATAATATCCTGAGGAATGACATTTTTTAAGCACATACACAGAGTATCCTGCAGAGCACCCACCAGGGATGTGGCTGCTGGTGTCTCTGGATGATACATTAGGACACTCAGGAAATTGTACCAGGATCTTACCCTCTCCCTGGATCAAATCTACAAAATGCCAAGCACTCGTTATGCACAATCCTCTAAGCACATTAGTCATCCTTGGGAATATACATTTACAACATAATGAATTTCAGACATATCTATAATTACACAAATTAGTGTTGGTTTAGAGTGATGCTTGTAGAGAACACGGACATTCCTGTAAACAAAAGGAAATAACAAAAACATCACTGATCTCTCACAGCTCCACAGCACTACCTGAGCACTGGCATCACCTTATTGCACAACACACCTCTGGTTACTCAATTATGCACAGCACAGATACTTAGAGGCATAGAATTAACTCTGCTGTGTGATGCACTACAGAAAATGTTGCCAGTTGAAAGGGACCAATGGCCAAAGAAATGCTGTTTAGTCTAAAGCAGCTCTGTCCTGCAGCCTCAGACTTTGCTCTTGAGCAGACACAGTGAAGTCTTCAGCTAATTAAGGACCTCGTTCTGTGAGCTTTTTGCCTGCCATACATCCAGTGACCAGGATCAGTAAGCAAGAACACCTGAAACTATAGCAATACAAACTATTTTCTGGATTAAAGTCCTTCCCTGTGGAATATCAAAGGCATAGATATTTTTTTTACAAAATGAAAATCAATTATGGTTACTTCAATCAAGAAACAAAATTCAGAAATTACCAAGGCACCCAAAGGACAGCTGGAGTGGACTCCCTCCTGTCATGCTCCTCCCTCTTATCCATTTAACCCCCAAAAAGAAGCAGTAGTTGTTCAATCTGCTGCTTATGTTTCACATAGTAAACTTGCTTTTAAAAGATAGCAGTTATTTAGGTGTTCCTTACAATGGCACTTAAGTTTTTTCTCTCAGTCATCTTAATCTGGATAGAGGCAAAGAAGTTGTATCTTTTTGAAATTCCCAAGTGCCATAAAATATCTGGAAAATAAAATGTTAAATCTTTTGTTCTTTTAGTATTACTTATCCCTTAAAAAAGATGGATAAAACGACACTAGTCACTCCTTCCATTATCCTAAAATTGGACTATACACCATGACAAAAATAAAGCCTTAACTTTTAGTTATTCACACAAAATTATTTGACTTCTTCCTAGACTAAGATATTATGTCTACTGGTCATAAAACTTAAGATTCAGGCTCACAGAACTACCAGAGCTCCTCAGACAAACTCCTAAACTACCAGAAGACCACCAAAACTGAGCCCCAGAAAAAGTCCTTCTATTAATACAGATGATAGTGTTGAGGCCATGAGAGAAAAGAGATTAAGAATTCTTTTTGTGTTTCTCTACAGATTTGACTTAGGACTAAGATCAAGTCTACTGGATCTCATCAAGTAACTGTTCTCTGAAAGGAAACAAAGAATAAAAAGAAGGGTGAATGAAAAGGGATATAAAGCTTTAAAGAAGTCTCCCTTCATTCCTGTCTCATTCCTACAAGCCTTCTTAAAATGCACATCTCAAGTTCCCCAAGGAAAGGAAAAATCCAGACAACAAAACCCCTCACAGCTCTTCAGGAAAGAAAATGTTTGTTCATGAACTTTTATTTTTTCACAACAGCAGAAACGGAATGGTCATTTCTTATCCAACAAACATGTTTGTTTCCTTACCAAATGGTACCTCTGCAGTTCACGTAATCACACCCCGCAGGGCTTCAGCTGCCCCAGGTGGGCACCAGAGGGTTCACTGCTGTGAGCAAAGGCCACTCTCCAGTTACTTTCAGTGTCTGCACTAACCAGTATCCACACGGGGTAGCTGAGGGCTACTTTGTGCATATTAAGAAATGAAATAAATCACAATTTACAGACTTCAGCACTTGCTTAAAATCAAGGTGATTCTTCTTACCACTGCCTTTTTTTAAAGCATGCATCTGTGATTCTTCTCATTGCCAGAATTAATGAGCACTGCCCATAATGTGTTGTAAAGCAGGCAGTGCATCGTTACTACCTCCTACTCAGAGCCATTTTAACCACAATCTCAGTATTTGGGTAGCTCTGCTAATTAACAAACTACCATTACTGGAAAGATGGGATTTGCACATTATTTCAAGTGGGCTTTAACAGTCTTTGAACAATAACTACTAAATTTGCTAGCAGTTTTCACTATTTTAAGAAGAAAGAAATTACACGATTTTTCAAAAGTCTAGAAACTAGGAAGATATATAATTTAATTAAAAACTGCATTTCTATTTATATAAAGTTGGTTTTGTTTGTTTTGCTTGTTTTTAAAATAAATATTGGGCCATCTCTGCAGACAGTTTGCAAAAATTGGTTCTGGGTTAGAGCACCAGCATTTCTGACACTTCCTCTCCTTACCATCCCAAGCTGTGGCCTCATTTCAACTACTGCTGAAGACACAAAAGCAATGGTAAATTCTGTTACCAGATTACCTGTACACTGAGCAACAAATGCAGGGATGGCCATGCAACAAGGTTCAAGCCCCTTATTTGAGCAGTCATCTAAAAAGCACCAATTAAAAGAAACCATAAGGCAGATAGAACTATAACCTCACAATCAAATGATGTCATAATTTTCTCACTGCTCAATGACCCCCAGGTTTTCACAGTAGAAGAACAGGTTTGATTTCACCCACAAGTCATTCAAAACAATGACACTGAGTTTAGGCTTTTATACATTCAGACTGTACAATGGGCTTTATCCAACAGGACAGGAAGACAGTAGCATTGAAAAGTACTTTCATAATGGCCTATTCCTTTATAGGTTTACTTTGTCAAAGATGGTAAAGGTGAAAAGATAATTAGTCTTAAGGAAAATAAAGGACTCTAGTAGTATATATTTGTTTATCCTACAGACTTGTATTGCAGGGTAATTGTGATATTGTTATTACTCTCAAGACAGGAATGCAATATATTCATATGTTACCATTGCATCGGAGTATTTTTCTGTACTGTTCTGGATAAGAAAAATGTGGCCAACATACAACGCATTCAGACAGAATTCAACTTTTAAAAATCACATTTTAATTTCACATGCTGATTTCTCAACCCACCATATACAACTTGTCCCATTACTGACTCCTGTCTGACTGCAGCAAGTTCCTGGAAGGCCCCTGAACACACAGTTCTCTGGGAACATCAGTTAAAACCTGGACTACAAAATCACAGCCAACACATTTAGAGATTCCCTTCTTTCTTCATCATCACCCTTTAGTTTCCATGTTGATCTCCAAGACTCAGATCTCACACTTTTCATCACAAAATTTAGATTTCTCAGGCCAATTGCCACATTTCCAGAATGGCTTCAGAGCCAAGTCTGCTTCCAAAGATGATATTTTTCATGGTTAGAGTTACACAATACTCCAGAATACACTAAAACTAGCACCAGATAATTTATTCTATGTATTCTCTTTCTATATTTTGTATCTAAAAGCAGGAATTTTTCAGACACAAAAGCATCTGTGTTCTTCAAGGCAAAATAAATTACCAAAAGAACAATGGAAAGCCTTCCAAGGATTTCATTGCTAAAATCATTATTCAAAACAGATGTTGTTGCCAAATTTCCAGAGCAGACTAGCACTCCCTGCCTTCCCCTCTTCCCCTGAGCTACAGGTATTCTCTTCAAAACTGATATTAATAATGCAAAGAAAAATAAATTAAAGGAGCAGAGTAAAAGAGGGTTAAAAACATGGTTTTAAAATATGCCATGAGCTTCTAATGGAAAAAAATAAACAAAAAAGAAAGTCTTTAAGAAGCAGAAAAAAAAATGCACAGACACACAAAAGAAGGTACTCTGCCTCCCCATATAAATAGTACATGTATACAAATTTGTCCAGAATTAGATCCTGCATACATTAAGAAAACCAGTCTCATTATGAAAAGTGCAAGTAAAAATCTACTGAGCCATAAAACTCATTAAAATTAAGTTAATACTGTTCATTCAGAATCCAAGAAACTGTGCCTTTTTAGCTGCAACTTTCTGAGCCCTATGAGCACACTTACTCTAAAGTAAAACCTTTTTGTCTGTTCAATTTCTTTTGCTTTGCAATATCATAAACCATCTAGTTATCAAAATCACTTCGTAGGAAACACATGAGAATATAGCATGGTGAGAACAGATAGTTGAAGCTGCATTCACTCATACACTTAGCCACAGGTATAGCAACTATAACATACACAATAATATACACAACAATTCATGCCTTTAGAAGATAGAAAGCTTTTTTACACCGTCCATTGTAATTAACCTGTTAATTTTAAAAAAGATAAATCCAAGTTGTTAACAAAAGGTCACAAGAATATCAAATTCTGAAACATCCTGATTATTTTCTAGCATTATATGACCATTAAAATATTTAATCAAGTTATTTTGCATTGCTACTGAGGACAAAAGTACTGAGATGTCAATTTGGGCTACATTTGAACTGCTATTATAGAAATCTCATTTATACAACAATCCCTTTTCTGTCTCTTTGTCCTAAAGTTACTTCAAGAAGTGCACTTTTATTAGAGGCATAAAAAAAATTAGTATCAGGTACATTACTCAAATGCTGCTGTTGGAGGCAGAGCTCCCAGGAAAGCAACAGTTTGCCTGGGGACAGAGGCAGAACTTTGCTCCAGCGCAACCACGCTGCTGCTCCCGAGGGCAGGGGGACATCAGTCCTGGAACCAACAGCAGGAGCAGCTCCTGGGGCTGGAACTCACTCCAGACACAAAACACAGCTCTTGCTGCCACCCCTTCTTCTAGCAACACTCTTGACTAATTTAGCTGAAAAGCTTCAGGACACATTTTCTCCCCAATTTTGGTGGTTTATTAACAAAAACATCCTGCTTCCCATTCAATCTAAGGGCTGCAGCTCTCCCATTTACATCACCTACTCACAGAAACAAGCACAAGAAAGTTTTCTTGTGAAGACACCCAGGCAGACAAATTCATTCTTAATGAGACTATATCAAGTGTGATGTATTTATATCAGAGGTATAAGCCAAGGTCTTTGTTGTAATTGGATTCAGGCTTCCCAGTAAGGTTTTAAGAAAAGTAGTGAGATATTATTCAGTATAAAGTTTAAAAAAAAGTAAATAAAAGTAATCTGGCTTTATGTCATAGTAGTTGTCATCGTTCTAAATAAGTACTTGGTCCACCACCTAGAGTTCCTCCAGGAACTCCATAATCAGGATGGATAAATTCATATTCTATGCTGTACAGGAGAGGAAAGACAAAAGTTAATGCACACAGCAGTATCAACTCACTGAAAAACTAGACAAATTGTTTTCACCTATGCCATTCACACACCACCCTCTACGAATATAAAGAAGTTCTGCATCTATAAATATGGTTCTGCTATAAACCATGAACCACAAACCACTTTTGTTCTGTCCAACAACAAAAAAGGGAGTTTTGGAGAGGTTTATTATACTCAGTAATGATTGTTAAAGCTTATTTAAAGCTGCATTCCGAGACCAACCCTTAATTCTTCAGTGTGCACTGGCCAGTGAGATAAGGGTGGTGAGATTAATATTTTTAGAACAAACAATAAAAGAAAATAGATTCAACAACTTCATATCAATATCAAATGAGTTCACTGTTTGATGAACTCATCCTGAACACAAAAAAAGCAGATATCCTTAATATTTAAATACATTCAACTGCTATCTCTCCTTAGAGGGCCTCTGAGGACAGCTGGCCAATGAGAGAAGTCTCATTGGAAGAGTCGATCCCAATTCCTGAGGTGAGACATAAACTAGATTTTCCCGTTGCAGGCAGATGAAACCTTGCTAAGTCACACATACTCAGAACCCCCTCCTTAAATTGCTCCCTGAATCCAGGGTCCACTTCTGATTGAAAAGAATGAACATTCCACAGGCCAATTTTTGTCTGCACCAGCAAAATAAGTTACTCTTCACCCACTTCAAAACCACAGAAATATCAGAATTATTAAACTGCTTATGCTCACGCTTAGTTTTTAAAATAACACAGCAAGCCAAGACCAAAGTAGGTCATTATCATTGCAGCTGTTCCCAAGCCACACTATCACTTTGTTGCAACATCTCCACATCCACTGAAGCCCTCCCCAGGGTAAGCAGCCCGCGCTGAATAGTTTAACAAAGCAAACACCCGGGTGTTGCCAGGAGGAGACTGAAAAAGTGAAGTTTCATCGCCGCCTCCAAAATCTGTCCCCGGCTGATGTTACATTTGCCAACAGCGACACTCGGTGGCAGCGCGCGGCCGCGGGCTGGACATTCCCTCCTTCCCGAGGTAAATCCTCCCGTTCTGCCGCTGGAATAGCCTCAGGAGCTGTGCCTACACTGAATTTTCCAGTCCTGTCAAGTCAAAGCGAACACGATGTCGCCTGAGAGTATTTATGAGATGTATATCCAGGCTTTGCGAACTGCGGCAGGACTGGGGCTGCAAAGATCCCTTGGTTCTTGCTTGCCCTCCACATTGTCCTAAATCAAACGTTTTCATGCAGAAAGTTGGGACACGAGCTCAGTGCAAAATTTCTTCAACTGCACATAATTATTTTGCTCAACTAAAGCCGTGTAAAAAAGCAGCCATCCACAGTAATAAAAATGCAATTATTCTGCTTTCTAGTAGTCAGAGATAATCGTGTAAATATTGTTGCAATTTTTAAAATAAAAATACGTACTATCAAGGATACTCCTTTTACACTAGTATTTATCCACTAAAGTAGTTAAGGTGTATTATCTTCTTTTCATACTGTTTTTAACACACAGAGTTCCATGCTATGTATGGATCTTATGCAAATGCTCTTTGATTTCAAATGAGACTTTGCATACTAAGGAGTCTATTTTCCCATCAATGCAGAGGAGATTTACGCACATAAGTCCCATTACCATTAATGGGACTCACCCACATAAATCCCCTGCACATTGATAGACCCTCAGGATTTACATTGAAATGGGTCCTTTAGAGCCATTACAATGTCAACCTTTTGCCAGGATTTTGCGTATTAACAATACTAAGCAATACGTGGCAATCTTAATGTGTAAAATCCCAGCAAAAGGCACAACACAGAATGATACGAATAGAGCAAAAAATTCTCACTCTTATGCTATTTAAAGATGATCTCCAATTATTCTTTACCTGTCCATATTTCTATTGGTTGTTTTCCATCAATACTTTCCTTATTAAAAATCCTACCTTCTATTTTCCATGACTGTCCTCTTTCCTGAACAAGCACTGCTCAAAATCTGCTGTAAAGCATCAGGGAAACAAAATGTTTCTATTTTTCAGATGAACAATTTTCCTCCCATTAACTTTCCTTTTAGCTTGTTACAATATCTTGGCTTCCTTTATTTTTTGTTCTTTGTTTTCCTTTTTTTAACTGGTAAGCCTACATTATAAATGCAGTAGTATAAACCCAATGGCTTAAGTTCAGCAGGTAAGAAAGAGGAGTTGACTAAAACAGCATAGCAGCAGTACTATATTTGTTTGTCTGCAGGGAAGAGTAATTCTCCAAATACACCACGGTATCAGTCAGTCCCTCAAGGCTACAGCAAGAAAATCAAGGTCACCTACATTCCCACAGGTTGTTAAAAACAACCACATATCACCAAACTAAGCTCAGATGCCACCAAAAAAGCAACATTTGTCACCTAAACTCCCAGAAATACTTGAAACAACTCCACTTTCCATACACACAAAGGCAGCTCAACTCTTAATTTGGTGTCTAACTTTCTGCAGATTCACATGAGTGCTGTGGTGCTTAAAGAGAAATTAGAAACTAAAATACTTCTACAGAACTTTATCTACCAGTAACTTGATTGCTGAAAAATCTACTTTACATAATGACAAGCTTACATGGCTGTTTGCCCAACCCTTATTGCCACGATGACATGATCAAGAAGCAGGAGGATATATTTGATGAACAAGAATATTTCTTTTACTTGGAAAAAAAAATATCTGAGGTGTGATTCTTTAATGTTTTGTCTTAAAATTATATATAAAAATGTATTTGTGGAGTTGGATTGCACTGCTAATATTTTACCATTCAGCAGGTATTAAAAGCACTGACCTGCTGAGTGACAGACACCAGGACAACTATGTCATAAATGGGACCACCAAGTCACTTCAATCCTCAAAGTCTTTCCCCTCAGTACAAAACAAAAACTAGTAATTTAAGTTATGCAAAACTTAACATCCAACAGATAACAGGCTGCCACTGTTGTTGGAAATGTACAATCCCATAATAAGATGGAAATGGCGATGCAAACAATGAGTATTTTATGTTAATAAAGTAAAAAAATCTCATTTTACAGGCAGGGATGTTCAGGTGGAGAACTGCACTGTGGGTGACCAGGAGCAGCTTCAGCACCCGGCATCAGCCACCGATTCCTGACTCTTATGGATACATCACTGCTGCAAAGCAATAAACATTCAAAAGGTTCCTGCTGCTGTTTCATAAAGGAAATTGTTTTACACTGTGGGTTTAGGATCTGTCTTCCACATAACACAAAAAATTGAAGTAAATATATAAATAAATAGAGAGAGCAAGCAGAGAGAGTGCACACAAAATACTGGATAAGTAACCATGGTGATTCCTGATCTCTCACACAGGACAGAGCATCTACATTGTATGTGACCTTATTCTACTCCATACATGAAGTAAGACTCCACTGGCTTCAGCATCAGGACCAGGATGTGTCATGACTCCTACAGGATCAGGCTCTTAGGACTGACCTCTGAAGTTAATTATAAATTTAGGAAAATGACAGTTAAGCAGGCAGATATCTTTGTGAATTTGAGTCTTAGTGAACAAAATCAAACAACAACAGTAAAACCCCAAAGAAAACCACACCACAAACGGGTACTATGGTCCAGATGCTCAAAAGAACCAAATCTCTGAGAGGGTTTATATATAATTTAAATGCCATACAACTAAAACCTGCAGAATTGCCTGCATTTTTTCCCCAAGCTTAGCAAATCATGCCTTATTTCTCACAAATCAGATCAGGGCAGATCCTCCCTTATTCTTCAGCAGGCTTAATTAGGATCCTGCCTAAATAACTCTGTGGTTAAATCTCCATGCTAGTCAATGGCATGTTCAGAGTGACTAACACACCAGTCATACAGATTGATCTCTGTGATGGAGCTCAGGACACCCTCTTCCCCTTTCATTTTAAGAGAAAACACAAGATGGTGCTAGAGGTGGTAATGCTCCTTTCAATGCTGCATTTCCACCATCAAAACCCTGTCCAGATTTTGTAAAAGTAGTCATCATTTGTTAGAGCAATTTTACACTCTCAAATGCCAGATGAAGTGTCTATAATCACCAGGTAATGTGCTAGCTGAGAGTACTACCCATTTAAATTTAAACTGCTCTATTTTGCAAATATTTAATGTTCTCATGGAAGGGGAAAGCCTTAGTGTGGGAGGGGCAGATCGAGTCCTGAACCTCAAATGAGAGTTTAGTCATTGACTGAATGCAACAGGATCAGGACAGTTCAGAATTGACTTCCAGCATTTGACTCATTTGTTCTATATCGTAGCTCACCGAGCTCACAAATTAAAAAATACCCACAATTAAAACAAAAAATTAAACAATAATGGTTTATTCTTGCTTTTGCCAAGCAACTCTGCTTGTGAAAGAAAATCACATAATTGATGCTGTCCAATTGACCTGATTCAACAGAGCTTTGCACAAGCTCCTAACAGACGTTTACTTGCAGACTATTTGGGGCTTGGAGTGCAGAAACCCATTGTAAATCTTATATTCATTAATGTCTGCTTATTTTCCTGGCCAAAAACAGACCAGCTTTTCCCTTTTCCAATTGCCCACCTTCACCCAGCCCTTGGAAGAATATAATTTTTCCCATAGTTGGATCAGTCCCTCCTGGAGCTTCATGAAAACTGCAGTTTCAGTCCTTGAGCCCTTTCCTCCTCTTGATGGTGAAGAGGAGAGAGGGAGAGAGAGAGAAGACAGAAAGGACAGGGGCAGCCAACCTGAGCTATCAGACTTCTGTTCTCTCTTTCCTTTGCAAAGGGGTTCAATTCCTGCTTCCTTAGGGAGAAAGTACAGGAGTCTTTCCAACAGGCCTGAAGAGCTGCTGCACTCAAGGAAAAAGTAGCCAAAAGTACTCCTTTGGCTCATTAAGGTTAAAGGGTGCATCGCTCCCACAGTCTGAAAAGCAGATTAATGAGAAGAATTTGAGAGTTAACAGAAGAGGTCCCAGAGGCTGAAATGACATTGCTCAGGTTCAATTGTTATCACTCATGATAGGATCTCCTGTAATCAGCTGCTTCTGTAGCCAACTTCATCTGTCTCTAATGACTGTGGAACAGCAGTAATGTACATCTCTGCTGGTTTATTTTTTGTATTTTTGCCACAAAGCAACCTTGCTGTGATGACACAGTGACTATATTTAGTTCCTGCTCTGTACTAAAGTATAATGCTCAGCTAAAAGTTTTACCCTCTCTGTCATTGTGTAATCTATATATAAAACTTAAAATACAGTTTCTTGCCAAAAGGCAGGAGGTGGTGATATTTCTGTAGCTATAGATAGTAGTTACCATGTACTCAGAATTATACTTGTATTAAAAAATGACACACATTACTGTTGCATAGTGAACTTCTATGATTTATGTGTCATCTTCTTAATTTTACTAGTCAAAATACATTTTTAGCTATTGTTCCTCAACAAAAAAAAGGTATATTACTAACGCTAAGGTTGTGATGTGAAGTGACAGAAGCCAGGAAAATTCAAAGTTACATCTGACACTGTATCCTTTACTCGCACCTTTGGGTTAAGACAAGACAATGGCTGTCTACACTTCCAAGTTCCCAAGCTTTGTTAAATATGTATCATAACCTTCACATTCATTTAAAAAGCATCTCTCTTCTTCTCTCCTTAAAAAAAGGATTTTAGAAGTGGTTTTGTTCCTAGATACAATTTGTAAAACATTGAAGAAATGGAAGAACAAGCAAAAGATATCACTTTAAAATCCAGATATTTTATATATCATTTTAGATGCATCTTGCCCCACCTTAATGATATACCAGGAGCAATTCTGCACTGCAGAAAATCCAGACTTCAGTTTCTTCCCAGTTCTTTATGTTTTTGTGACATATAATAAATGGGACTTACCAGCCCCAAATTGAAGAGTCAGCAAAGACTTTCCAGTACCTCCCAGGGAGCCTGAGATGGGCTCTCCATGGAAGACAGAGGAAGACTGGATCAGAATTTACTGCTGGGAGACTGAGTTGAATTCGCCCCTCTCCTCAGATGTTTTGTGATACATTAGGAAAAATCCCCTGGTTTCCACATCCAAGGACCTCACAATAAATTGGGAAGGTGTGGCACTGCAAGTACAGGCACAGACAGTGAGATGCTCAGTGTGGGGAACCAGGTAGGAACAAACATATCTAGAATAAAGTGCCTGGCTGTGGAAAAGTACTGTTCAGTTTTATATTCTGCTGCATCTAAAGTCTTGATCATTTATATAACACTATTATCCAGAGGTTTTAAATATTTGTGAAATTATTTATTTATCATCAAAATACTACCAGTATGAGACTAGATATCATAGGAGAACAGATAAATGAAGTGAGTTGTCCATGGCCATTAAAATTTCTGTGGCAGAACAAAAGAAACTGAAGAAATTTCTGCCTCTTTTGGACTTCTCACATGAGGACTGCAGCTGCTAAGAATGTAAAACCTGACAGAACACAGGACTTTTATGTAGCTCTTTGATTATATTACAAATTTAATCAAAAACATTGCAGGAATAGCCTAATGAAATTGCACACACAGGGAGGTGATGGAATCAAAGTTTCCTAACACACTGTAATCTCTCCTTTCACAAGCAATGCAGTACCCACAGCAAGTATTTGCTATCTACAGTTGTTATGTCAGTTTTATACACATAACAGACCATAAGTTTGGAATCCATCAATGTATTTTACTGCATTAATATGTCCCAACTTTTACACAATATCCCTTTAAAATTACTATGTCTAGCTCTTTATTTTAATGGTATGATGTGACAGATCTTAAGGAATCTGTTCCAACCCAGTAACTCCTACTTTCACTCCCACCCAAACATTCAATCTGTGCATTACAGCTACTTTTCATTTTATAACTCCTCTCTTTCATTTATCCCTAATAGGCTGAATTTACACGGCAAGTCTCTGAAAGCAAGTGAAAAAAGATGTTGTGTATTCTGTTTTAAATCAAATACATTTTAACTTCACTCTCTGCTGCAAATCCATTCAGGGTTTACACTGACTCAACAATTTCCTATATCTGCTTTTGTATGCTACCAATCCCCCCATACGTTCTCTTGCATATGGAGGCTATGCTTTTTCCATAAACAGAGACAAATATACTTGGCTGAAAAAACCACTCAAAAGAACTCTCATGTTGCAACATTTTTAAGCTGAAATTCTTCAAGAAACTTATACAAAACCAAAATGACACCTCAGTCCCTCACCATGTGCATTTAACAGGGGAAAAAATTTCCAGATTAGTTTCTGTTGCTTATTTTAATTTTTCCCTTCTTCAAACACC
This sequence comes from Argya squamiceps, assembly GCA_037834095.1. Taxonomy (NCBI): domain Eukaryota; kingdom Metazoa; phylum Chordata; class Aves; order Passeriformes; family Leiothrichidae; genus Argya; species Argya squamiceps. Next base: position 7,384,957 of record JBBMKD010000013.1, on the reverse strand, counting down.
ACAACACTTCCCAGACATTATTATTTAGTCAGTAATCTGCATACCTGCATACCATATTTCTACAAAATAGCTTCCAAATTTCCCTTTCGTCCATGTTTTCTGCTCACCCATTTGCTGCTCCTAACTGACTTGCACCGAAAGCAGCATGTGTAAGAAAATTCACACCTACCTGGCCTGATGGACACCAGAGAGGCTGCACTGCAAAGCTTTGATGAGAAAAGCCTCAGAGATGCTCAAGCAGAGGGAACAGGAGGCATTAGAGCACAAGAGCTGGTAGAACAGAGAGAGCTCTCGCAAGGATTTGCTTCCTTAAACTGTAAATGTTTGGGGGTTTTTTTGCATAAGGACAGGGTTGATGCTTCCTGAATGCATAAATCAGTGAAATTCAACCACCTTCAGGTTTCTGACTTAAGAGGTACCATCACACACTGTCAGGTCTATCAACAGTGCAATCATGATGGACCTTAGTCTAATATTCTTAGTCCATTACTTTTTATTTTTGAAACAAAGAATGTGAGAATTCTTATCACACATCTTGTGTGATTATTTTTATCACACACCATGTGATAAAAATGACAACAAAGATCACTTCACACAGCAAATACACGTCCTAGAAGTGGACAACTACTAGGAGTGAACAAATATTTCCAGAGCTCTTCACACAGCTGTACCACGTCCCCCTAGATTCAGAATTATTTTCCTGACAGTACAAGATTCCATTCATGGATCTGCAAGGTTAAGTTAGGAAAATAGTACAATTAACACATTTCCACAACACTCAGAAGACTTGCATTAGCCAGATTAAAAAGTCTTTAAATTGTTATTGCCCATGAATCTATCCTGCCTTAATCTCCTAAACTGAAACAGAACCTTTGATTGTAAGGTTGCCAGTCAGACATTATTTTCTTGGTACAGTTATTTCTGTGCACATACACAAGGCTAGCATAAAAATACTGTTCTGCTTTCACAGATAAAAGGCACAGAAGCACCCAGAATCTCCAGTCAAGAACTGGGTCTTACTGCATGTATAAACAGACACCAAAGCCATCAGTCAGTGGCCCAGAAAGCTCTCAGAGGTACACAGCAGTAAAGAAAGACACGACAGTGTAGAAAAGGGATATAAAAAAATGAAAGAAGTTAAAAAAGCCTAAAAGACATATTCTTGGTACATCATAACATTCTTCAGTTTGAAATAAAAGGAACAGGAAACATCCCTATAAACCCCTGGTCTAGAACTTTGATGATTTCAATCAAATTCTACCCCCAATACTTAAATAAAGAATATTGCAAACAGAAATCTAAGATGCAGTTACATATATAAAATGTATAATGTGCATAAAATGCAAAATGAGTGTGATATGTTATGATGTCAAAATTAGTTGTGGGGCTTTTGTCTATGGCAAAGAAAGAGGGAAAGGACTTTACACCACCAGTTTGTTCTTGCCCTTTACTTTAACAGATATTATTTATCCAGGCTCCAAAAATACCTTTTCTTTGACTAGCTGAAACTGATTGTAGAATCAGTGAAATTCAGCCATAGCTATCCCATCCCATGCATAAAGGCAGCAATTTAGCAGCAGCTGCCCTCTGTTTCAAACAGAGGGGGTTCCAGTGTTCTTTGCACAGTTAAGCAGTTGGATTAAGAAGCTACTGGAGCTCCATGGAGATGCTGCCACTCTAAAGGACTTTCCCTGCTGCCTCCCAAAGCCCCTGGCTCCTGTTAAACAGTGCTAAGAAACAAAGGCTATAAGTAATTTCCACCACAAAAAACTGCCATTTTTACCAGAAACAGATATTGCAATCTGCTACAGACTGTCCTTGTGACATGGATGTGATAAAGTAACAGCACTTGGGATTTTTCTGAATGTAATTCACTACCAAAATTAACCAAAATTAACAACAGCTCAACCCAGGATGATTGATTTAAACCACTTTTTTTCCAAACAAGAAGAGCAAGCATGTGAATTATTTTTTTCATAATTCTTCAGATTGAGTGGGACTGCTCAGAAGATGGCATGGGCAGAGGGGCCATTGTGGATTCTCTGCACATCATGGCACAGGGAATGGCTCTGTCTGGAGCCTTAGGTATCCCTTTGAGCAGGATGATCACTGGAAGAATGAAGAATGAATGATATCCAACAAAACACAGTGCCCTGTATGGCAGTTCTAAATATCCCACCTTTTACTGACTGACTGCAACAAAACTATTTTATACAGAGTTATAAGGTGGAAGGGATGCTCTTCAGTTAAAATCAGAAATACCATCTTTAGGGCTACAAGCACTTGATACTGAAATGGACTGGCCTCAGCATTAACATAACGAGTGCATGTCTTCCATTCCCTGCATCAGTTAGAAGGGATCACAGTGGAGATCTCTGAGGTTAAAGCAGTCTAGCAGTGTGAAAACCTTGCAGCAAATAGTACTTTTACATCTGAAACCTATTTCAGATCAAGTTTCTCCAGAGGGTGGTTACAAGACACCTTTCTCTTATAGTTCTCCTCTTATCTTCCAGTTTCTAAGTCTGAGGACAAAATATAAGTAGAGAATAATTTCATGTTCCTGCTGGTCTGCCCTTAAAAGCAGAGTCCCTGAAGAATTTGAAGCTGCAAATATTCATCTATGTGTCCCCCAGGTCTGCTTTATTAACCACAAAAATAAAAAGACTACAACCCCTAGTCCCATTGTGCCACAGATTTTATGACCTTTTTATAAAAAAACCCATCTAAATAGCAAATGGTCAGTTTAAAAATGTCTTCCCTAAGCAACAATGCTACAAAAATAGCATTGGAACCTTTTTTCCCCCAGTTGTCAGGGAAGGGAAGACAAAATATTAAACCAGACACTGTTGTTGGGGGCAATGGCCACATCACTGCCCTTACTCTACAACAAATTCCAGCACTCTGTGCTGGACTGCTTTTGCTCTACTCAAACCAAAGGATAAAACTGGCAGAAAGTATTTTTAAAGCAGTTATCCAAACTTCACTACTCTACAGAATGGCAATGTTTCCTACAAGAAATTTGCAAATAAACAAATAAAGACTAGTTTGATGAAAACTTTTTATCTAGAGACTTTTACATTTTTAGTCCCTGGGTGAATTACAATGGGTTACATAATGTAATTTATTCGAATGTTTTGTAGAGAGAAATACTCCCCAAGAACACCTCTTTGTGTACCACCTTTCATATAACATGAAATGTTTGCTGCCCACAACCAGATTGGACCAAATGACTATAGGGAATGCTCTTGTAAGTGCTCAAAATAACATCAAGAATTTTCTGAGGTATTTTGCATGTGTTCTATAAAACCACAAGGAATAAGCTGTTTAAAAAACCCCACAAAAGATCACACAAACCCCTCCTAAAACATACTTTATCACACAGTTCATGCTGAACAGCAAATTTTGTATTCATTATAGACCTGACTACACCAAACTCCCAATGTATTGGAAATGCCATTAGTACAACAGTTCTAAGTGACCACAGTAGTATCTATACCTGTACTTAAATGTTCCTGCTGTCCCATCCCTAAATTACCATCAGAATTTTGGAAGCACCCTGAGATGTTTTAGGGATGGACTTCGTGGGCTAAAAGGGAACACTGTGCATGTTCCTTCACTTTTCATATATCAGCAATGCCACAGTTCCCCCAGCTGGGTCACTGAGCATTGCCAGTGGGAAAAACTGAACCAGGATTGTCCAGCAGTGCTGCAGCCAGACCCTGGTTTGCTCATCAGAGCCTGAGTGGGAAATCCCACTTCAGTGTTTCAGAGGAGAAGCTCGTGTTACTTTTAAGTTCACCACACTGTGTGGTAACAAAGGTGAGAAAAATCAACTTTAAAAAATTGCCGGTTTTAGGATAATGTGAACACAGACATCAGTTTCTACTGAATGCAGCACTCAGCCCTGGGACAGTCAATCTAAAAGGTGGTCAGGACCCTGAGGAGACACTGGGTCAGGATATGGAAGGGTTAATACCCTTTCCTTACCTCAACAACATCCACCACTCTTAGAATTTTTCTTATCTCTTCTTTAACACTCTATACTCATTCCAATTCCCACATATTTCTGTAGAATTCCTCTCCTTTATCTCTCCTTTTAGGGACTCCCTCTAGATGTGACTCTGCCTAAATCTGCATTTTCTTACAATTTTATGAGAGTACAGTTCTCATAAGCTGCTATGTGTATTCACTAAGGCTGAGTTCACTTTTAGTGTTAAGTGACAAAAAATTTATCTGGAAAGAAAAGTGTTTCTTGCAGGCAATGCAGAACCCTAGTGGGCACATGAGACCCAGGAACTATTGTCCTTTGTTCCCACCTCTTGCTATTTAAGATGATAAAAAAAATGCCACTGAAAGGATCATTGGAAATCTTTTCCAAGCCCTGTCCAACTCAGTCTGATTAAACACCCAAACCATCTGATTAAACATCTTATGTGTGGACAGTAGAATTATTGATTATATTCAACAGTCAATTCAACAGATACAGCAGCTCACCCACAGTGCTGCTGACCTGTCAGGGTGAACGTTTCCCTGTTCAGTTTATGCTGCACTGGATTATGTTCTCTAATGGAGGAAGTACTTGTTAACTCATTAAATAACTTCAGTCCCCCTTTTATTATGTCATTACTGTAAACTCCTCTCAAGGATTCAAATCAAAGCCTATAAAAATTATAGGCTATATAAATTAAATATACATTTATATACATTGTCAAAAACGGTAGCATTTGCTTCTTGCTATGAATCTTTCCTGCAACAAAGCCTTCCCAACAGATGATTAAAATGATGAAAGACATTTATTTAAAAAAAAATACTGCAAGTAATTAATTATGCTAATTCCTCATACTCTGATGCAAAATATGCTTGAGCTTGAAAAGTTCAAGCATAAAACTTGGCAGCTCGAAATGTGGCACAGCTGAAGATTCTCCTGTAAAACCCAACCCATGTGTTGTACAAGTGGTTTACAAACATTCAGCCACAAATGGAGTGCTGGCACTGAGTGCAACCCCATGGAGGGGAAAGTTTAGAGTATCCACAAATATATATCAATAGTAGGGGGCAAAGTCAGAGCTCCATTCAACTCTCTCATCCCAATTCAAGCCATTTGTACTGCTTACAGACCTCATGAGAGGGAAAAGATTACATCAAGAAAAATCTATGTGCTCTACGTCCCATATAACTCTGAACACTTATGTTTTGATAGGTCACAAAATTTCTTGAGCAGGCTGGTGTTGCACTGGGGTAAGAACGTAGTAAGAAGACAAGTCTTGACACATGCATAAGACCATGAGGGATCTTATTTTGCTTTGTTATTGCTTCATTTGTTAAACCATCTATTAAAACCCAATAGCTTTGACAAAGTTTTTGATGAAGACTATGTCTTAAAGTTTAAGAAGGTATAAAGGAGAAAGAACAGAAAACTAAACAAAGATTAATTATGATTTTTAAACAGGGGATGGAAGGGGACAATTATTTAACCAAGAGAAATGCCCTATGATATTGGAATGCCAGCCTGGGAAAGCACAGATTCTTACATCATCTAAATGACATGATCCAAACAAAGTCAACCACTTGTGCCTTTGTTTCCCCACTCAGCACTAGGAAAGTTTCCTCTTAAGGCACTGCATCCTGTATTACTCAGGGTGGAAAGTTTGATGTTCTGCTAAAAATATTACAGGGCAAAATCATTAAAAAAAAATTCTTCATCAATAATAAATATATGAAGATATTGTAGACTATTAAAAAATATACAGCAGTGATAGCTCCAGAAAAAGTTTTTTTGAAATTTTCCATGTTTGCTGTTTTATAATTCAGTCATTAGGAGGCAGCAAATGGCTCAAAACCATGTGAGAAAACAAATCCTGAAGGAAATTGAAAGTTAATAGGACGGTAAGAGCTAGAAGTGGGAAATTAATTCAGCCACAAAAGTAGCTTTTTGACATTTTCCACTTCAATCAGATGTCAGGGTATGTAGAAGAAAATATTTTGTAAACTATTTGTTAAATAATTTGGTGTCTCATTAATGGAAAACACACTCAGACTTTATAAGGCTGACTTGGGATTTTTGGTAATGTTAAAAAGCAAAAAACTTATCCCAGCCTGCTTTCCTATAGTCTGCTTTTTAAGTGGATGTCACAACATCGTTCACACGTCTGCTTAAGGAACACAAAATAAATCATGTCTCATCTCATTTCATCTCAAACAAACAGCTTATAACTGAAATTTCAGAGTTCCACATTATTTACAAGCTTTGCCTTTCAAAGAAAAATTTAAAACCCCCTGTGGTTTTACCAGTACTTCATGAGTAACAATAATCAGATTTTAATCAGTAACATGCATACCTCTCTCTTCCTACCATGATATAGCACAAGTCAAGGTAAAAAACAACATCAGAAGCTTTCTTAAAAATAAAAATTAACCCCAGAGTTTCTACTGGGACTGCCAACATTTCTGTAAAATTGCCGGTCATATTTTATATTGTGCAGCCAAGAAGCTGGTTTTAAATGCATTTATACCCTGAATCAAAACAGAATTGGAAAGGGAGAAACATTTTGCATTCTAAGCAAGCCTGTAAATAAGAAAAGATTAAAATATGGGCTAGGCTTGCTCACATCATTGCATATGACATGTAAATTAATGTTTGTTTCATAAGCTGTTTTATCTTCAACACAGGACAATGCACTTATCTCTATCTCACGAAACAGTTATAGTAAGTAACAGAGCTGATAAGCATTAAACCACATCAATATTTCTTATTAATAGCTTCATAATGCTTCATATAACATTCTTAAAATACTGAATTTGCAATTAATCAAACATTCTCAGCTTTTTCATATTAATTATAAAACACAAATAATAAAAACAAGGCATAAACTTACTATTTGTTAGGTGCTCACACTGTCCTGTGGTCTGAGTCAGTGGGAAATAATTACCCCTAGGAAATCTGGTAAGCAGAAATACAATAAAAATAAACATTAGCATGCAAAAAAAGAATAAATTCAGCTTTCCTGCAAGTATTTTTCCTCATAATACTTCACAGGCAAGGTAAAAAAAAAAAAAAGGAAAAAAACCCCACAAAAAGCAAAGTTGAAAAAATATATATACACATTTAAAACATAGTCCAGCAGTGTTCAAGGATCCTTGCCTCTCAAACTTTAAAGCAGCACAGACAAATGTTGAGATGCCTATAATAGAACAAAAATCCAAGTTCTCAATCACTAGTTACGCAGTATGTGTCAGTAAGGAAGACAATTTCCAAAATAATGATTAATGTATTATCCAGATTTTTCCTCTCTCTCTCTCTTTTCCCCTTCCCATTCAGGTTTTTCTTCTTATAAAATGCACATAGGTTTTTTCTTCCCTGTACCCTGACTCAGGCCTGGCTTTGAAATGCATTTCAATCTCTCAACACAGACTGCTTTCACTGCATTTAGAGTCCCACCAAGGCCCAGCTTTAAAAGCTACTGATTCTTTTTTTCTTTAGCCTTCCTCACAAAGGAAGGGTATTTTGTAAATTACCAGCTCGTTCAGATCAACAAAAGGTACTTTCATAGAAAGCCCCATTTGATTTTGCTCAAATTTGATTACAAGGATGGAGAAAAGGAAAGGAAGTCAAAAAGAAAAACCCCAGATGGCTTTTTCATTCATCTCAGTGAATGAGCTTTATCTGTGCCTTTTGAAACTGTAGCAGTGGAAAAGCATTTCTGTTGGCTTAAAAAACTTGACAAAAATTATTGGTTTGCCATTTCTCATGTAACTGCCATTGGGAACTGGATGAAAAGACTTTTTCATGGGATCGCCTGCTTGGATCAAAATAATGGAGATTAGGTATTTCATTATAAATTACAGTGGGAGATAGAGCAGGCTGTCATATTAATAGCAACCTGCTCATGGCCTTCAATGGTAGCTATTCTCCTAGACAAAGGACCAAGGGGGTTGTCTATTGAACTTGTACTTTAGGCCTGATCAATTTTCTATCATCAAGGCAAAAGGTGAGGTGACTAACAAAAGAATTCACACATGACTGACCTCATAAGCCTATAGATAAAACAGCTTAAAGAAACAAAACACATCCTGAAATTATGGGTGATAAACTGTATAAAGGAAAAAGAAGAAGAGAAATGATAGAAAAAGGGAGAGAAAGAGCACGTGGTCTGTAATTCTCCCTCCCTTCTTAGGTGAATGGACATATTAAAAGCTACTTGTTTTCAGCTGCAGATAATTGCAGCCTTTGCTTTGCCATGTTCTGCCTTAAATCCTTCCATGTACTTTTTCATCCAAGACTCTTCCAGTAATTTCATTCACGAGTAACCACAGCAGAGGGTTTAATATAGAACTTCCCAGAGCTATAGCTGCACACAGGATTACACACAACATCATAGGCAGGAAGGTGTCACACAGGAATTACAGCTATAATCAAATTACAGGAATAGCTATGAACCTTTGGGTGGCTATCCTTTTATACCAAACCTTGCTAATTAGGGGAAACTTGGACATCTGAGCTATATAGGAACAACACCTCACAGTCTGAAAGTCTCAACACATTTCTCTTTCACTGAGATGGCAGAAAATTTTATACAGTGTAAAACAGCATTTAAAATGCTCATAATATATTTAGGTACCCTTGCAATTGTGGTATTTAAATTTTTTCCCTGCTCCCTAGGAGACAGACCCTTCCATAGCATCAGCATTGAGCTTTGCTGATCAGCAAGAGATACAGAGGGTGAAACCTTCACTCTCCTGAATCCAAATACACGGCAGTAAAACATTCCCTGATCTCTGTCAGGACCAACATTCCCTCCAGTTTGTTGTACAGGTAGAAACCCAACTACCCAGAACACTTCTGTGCATGGAACTATGGCTTTAGATACATCTTGACTCCATAGGAATTTCCCATAAACTGTTAAAATGACATTTTCTAAGCAGGGCAAAACTGCAGAAGCATGTAAATACTTGCATTTGAAAGCCAACACATGAGCTAAAGCAGCTGAGAACCCCCTTTCAGACTGCTAACAGCAGCTCAGGGGTCAATGGCACCCACACTCTACCTGCAGCACACCAGGGGAGAGGACGGTGATCTAGAATTTAGTTTCAAGCTCCAGCTACAGAACCACCAAGAAACTGGTGTGTGCCAAGTCTTCAGAGATATTTAGGAATTTCTCCTTTTAGCTCTACCACTGCAGTGATACTGCAGTTTCAGAAATGAAGGCAGTCACTGACTCTGGCCCTTTGCCACAGATCACAGATCCACCTATCAGTACAGCAGTATTTATGTAAAGACACTCAAATAATTCAGGCTAAAAAGGAGCACATTTTAGTGAGCTAAGATTCAGAAACAGCCAGACAGAACACATGGGAGGCTACAAACTCAGTGCAGGGGAGGAATTTCTGAGCCACAGCTTTGCTGCAGAAGCCAATGGATTGTTGAATTACAGACAACAAACTACTGAAAACAAACAAACATTCATTAGCACAGAGAAATATTAAATAATTCATTGTAAACACTTTCTGGAAGCAGACACAAGATGAAAACAAGCAAAGCAGCAGCAGTGTGTGTTAAGTTTTGGCTGCCAGCACAAAAAACCAGAATCAGTGACAGAGCACACACACCCCCAAGCAGCTCAGATACATGAGATCATTGATGAAGCCCTAGTGGTAATGATATCTTTCCATTATTCCAGAGATCTACTGATGATTATGAAATTATTAGCAATTAATCCCAACTTTATGTCCTCTGTGAGGGGCTCTACTGAGTAGCTATGGAGGAAAGAGTTCCTGTAATCATTGTAGATAAAACTCTGAAAGTATTGCCTCTGCACTCAGTGGCACCAAGACAGACAAAGTGAATACTAAGAGCTACTTGAGAACAAATACAGACCAGGCAGGAAACACACTTTGGGATAGCATCAACATAATTTGAGTACCCCATATTAAAGGCAGGAGCAAGGCAACATATCAGAAAACCCACCTAGAGATGTGTCATTTTCAGAAGAAATCATTAGGCAAGCACTGACTGACAGACAGACTTGAGCCACAGAACACAACTCACACGGTGCTTTATTTATAAGTACACTCTGTATGTCCCACTCTGGACTTTTCCGTATTGATGAAGTATTGTTGCCCAACCATTTACTCTTTATGTTAAAAGATTATTTCTATATTACCAGTTTAGATACTGCTGTACGCCTAGTTCTAGGTAGAAGATCCAGTAACTGGCATAAGGAGACAGAAGCAGTAATATTTGAGATTATTTTTTGAAACAGCAAAACAGGGTTGATACAGAGGATGGCTTAATAATTGATGATTTTCAAATAGAAAGCCCCTGTAATACCCAGAATTGATATATCTTAAAGCAGCTTTCATGAGAATTTGTGAATAGCTATTTCACTTTTGACTGATAACTTCTGTTAATCAAAATTAAATTTCTCAGATAAATGAACAGGACTCTTTCTAAGCTTAACCCTTGCATTCTCTGCTCCTGTAAGACTCAATCTGCTTGGATATACTGATTCCAGGGAAACAGCATCATTGCCAGTGGTACTGAAATTAATTTGGAGAGAGATCACTGTGACTAAGAATGTGCAGCCAGGTAATATAATTATAAAATATGTGTCCACATAGTGAGCCAAGACAACCAAAACCTTGAGAACAACTCTCCTCATAGAAAAAACCCTAAAAGCTGTTTCCACTGGCTTCTGCTGATTTTTGTCTGAATTGTGTTTAGTTTGTTCTCAGCTTCCACATCACATTGTCACATTTTTCTCATTCATCATGTGAGTGCAAGAGACCTGCAGAATAAACAAGGTGTTACCCTCAATGTCTGTCAGCTTCCCCAGCCAGCACAGACAGACCTTGTGAACACAACAGAAAACTGCTTATCCCTGTCCCATTAGTTCTTGGGGAAATAATTGGACTTTTAAATAATTTGAGGGTTTGAAAGTGTATATCAATTTTTTCTTTCCAAAATTTTCCTGGACGATATTTTCTGAATAATCTTTGCAAATAATTATTCTTACAGTACATTTCAAAGAAGTACAGCAGACAGAGGTAGACTGGCTGATCACAAGACATTGTGCTGAGTGAAACATCTTGTTTTCTGGTGAACAAACTGGACCTCACACATTCTTCCATGTTCCTCTGAACTTCAGCAGTAACATTCAGAAATGCCTGTTTTCATAATATCCAGTTACAAAATTGTTTTCCATTAAAAATCAACATGCCTTCTTGAACAAAAAACCCTAACAACAACAACAAAAAATCCCCCACAAAACAAACCAAAAAATAAAACAAAACAAAAAATCCCACAAACTTTTTTTACCTATCAATAGGGGAACACAGATTTACAAGACACTTTTTCCAGTGAAGGAAGACAGCAACACTGATAATTCTTAGCCCAGCTTGGGTCTGTAGAAGGTTCATTATCAGCTTTAATGGCAGTGGAGAGTGAATACGTGTAAAGAGTCTGTCACCTCTCATCAATATTTTAAGTCACTGATACTTCTAAACTCAAGCAGTATTAATAGCATTTGGGGAAGCAAAGCTATTGATCAGAGAGACTGAAAACAGAAGCTTGCTTGTTTTGTGGCTTCTAACCACAGAACTATAAATGTCTGCTAAATAATTTCAGGTGGAGAAGGTAAATTCATGACATAAGACAACCAGAGAGTGCTCTGCCAGTAACTTGCACTCTTTTGTACAGTAAAAGTTCTATTTAAGTGGTTTGATTCACTCTGGTTTCTGCACCATGACATGTAAAATGACTTACTGGGAAGCCAGGCCCGGAGCACCCAGGATTTTGAGGTTAAATTAAAATATCAGTGGGCACCTAAAGGAAGGCAGAGCAAGTCAACAGCTGCAAGTGTGGTTTATTCTGGGCATGGAATTGTACTTAGGAAAAGGTTCCCTCCTCCACAGCCAACATTTCTCCTTCTTCCATTCCACTCTATTGTTTCAACTTTCCTGACTTATTTTTTGAAACCACTGTAAATAGTGCATATATGGTTCAGGGAATATATGGAACACCTGATGCAGACACTTCCTGAAAAATATTTCATTCTAAAAGAGAGGTTTTATTTCCTTATACAAAAGATTAAAAAACAGCCCAACTCAATCTGGGTTATTTGATAATTACAAATTACACTGTGTTAAAAGAAAACAAGGAAAAAAAATTAAAATTTCAAAATACAAAAAAATGAATCCCATTTTTGGGTGAAAAAACCCCCATTTATGTCACTTGGAATATCATTAACCACTTGTGAGGTAGTGGAGAAGTAGTGTCCAGAGCCCCATCTGCCTGTTTTGCCTCAATCAGGGGCAGGGTACTGACCACATTAGCAAAAGGTGCTTTTTCATGTTTGAATCATTTTCAGGAATTGAGAGGTGATTTTATTTAAGTAGTTCTAAATGATGTCAGATATGCAAGATATGGCAAACAAGGCTGTCCAAGACAGAAATACAGAAAAAGAGAATTCAGTAGAAAAGCAGTTTTCTTTTTCTTCCAACAAAAAGGAAAAGAAAAAAACAAGATGTCAAATGTCCCAGTACAATAAGGATACAAATATGGGTATAAATACTTTAAATTTCAGTCACCTTGGCTAGAACTCAATTTTTTAATTGACTTCAAGCATAAAATGTAAACATCTCAAAGCAGAAACAGTGAAATATAAGTATAAAAAAATAAAATGAGCATGCAAAGGTAGTGCTGGAAAAAATAAACAATTTGAGGTACAATTAGTAGGAGACAAAGGATAAAAAGAAGTTCTACAAATACACTTCAGAATAGAGGAGGACCAAGAAAAACAACTGGTTGGGCAGCAGCTTGGGGGTGAACTGAAACTAGAGACATATTGTACCAAGAAATCTGTTTACTGACTTTATGGACTGTTATTATCATGAAGGTCAGTTGTAATTCACTGGCTCCTGGAATTAAAACTTTTCTAAAAAGAAATAAAATCATTTATATATAGAAGTGACGCAAAAATTCATATATT
>JBBMKD010000013.1:7355220-7371871 GCA_037834095.1 Argya squamiceps | reverse complement strand
TATATAAATGGAGACACAGTTCCAGGCCAGAATAGGGAAAGAAAGTATTACGAAAATATGTGAGTCAAACAATTCAAAGTTAGCTATGTCATATTACATTTGCCCAAAGTCTTGGAAAAGTGGATGAATATCAGAGCTGTAACTGCTTGAAAGCAGTTATCAGAATTATTTCGGAAAGGACATGATGGATGGAGATGGGTACAAAAGCGCTTACAAGAGCAAAAATTATGCCTGCTGTAGAAGGGGGAGGAAAAAATGATAGCCTAGTTATTTTCATTTTCTTTATTTTTTCAGTTTGTAAGTCACCTAAAAGAAAACCAGGCAATGAGTAACTGAGCATGGGTTTGTCAAGAACAAGGCACAACAAGGTAACAAGCCTTGAGAAATAATTGATGCCACATTTCATGATTTTAAAAAGACTTTTGGCATCTTTGCACAGGACTTTCTCCTGATAAAACCAAGAAACGTCATGTGAACAGTGTCACTAGAGGGTCAATAGCACAGAAAACAAGTTGTGCTATAGCTGTCGGTGTCTACAAGGAAAAAGGCAGCTAATGGAGTCCTTGTCAGCTCTGAATCCAGCACCATCCTGTATTTTCATGACTAATGTTGATGTTAGAAGAGGAACTGCTCCCATAACACTTCATGAAACCACAGAATGTCCTGGAATTCCCTCATGGAATCACAGAATGTCCTGAGTCGGGAGGGACCCACAAGGATCATCGAGTCCCATTCCTGTCACTGCACAGGACAACCCCAGAAACCCCACGGTGTGCCTGGGGACATTTGAGGATGTGTCTAAGCTGGGAACATCTGCAGGCACACTGGGAGACACAATTAGAGACAAAAAAATCTTGATAGAACTTGTTTGCAAAAGATTAAGTGTGACTCAAGGGTAGCTGCATTATTCTTACTCTCAGAAATAATGAACTGCAGGAACGTAAGCTGGAAACAGCACAACAGTTCTGCAGTAAAGGATCTGGATCAGAAGCTAAACCTGAATCCACAAAGCTCTTGCCAATAAAAGCAGGTATCACACTGGAAGCCTCATAGCCAGAATAAAGCAGGCACTGAATGCCATCTGAAATGATCTTTTTGCTTTACTTGCTTTTGATGGATTATTGTTTAGTTGTGGACACTGCCTGCAGATTAAATGCAGTTAATTTGAAAGAGCAGCAGTCTAGAAAACAATCTGCAAGACTGAAATATTGGATCTGATCCTAAAAAAGGCTTCAAAAATCATTATAAAACACAAATATGCACTTTAAAAGCAGAGCTTTGAGTTAAACATAAAAAAAACTTTGCAGAGGTAAAGAAAAATGTGCAAGGAAAATAGAAATCCTGCATAGCTTTGTGAACTGGTTAGAAAAATGTCTGTCAGGAATAGCTGAGATATAACATTCTGTATTTAAGACAATTTCTTGAATTTTTTACCAGACTCTTTTCCACTTATTATTTTATCTTACAGTAATCAGAAACCACAGAAGTAGCTGAAAATATAATTTCATCAAATCCTGTTAAATCTATTAAATATGTCAAGATTAAACTAACTTCTCAAAATTCTATAAAGCCAGAGCTGTGTCTAAGCCAAAGAGATTCAGTTATGTCCCTGTCCCATTTTCACTCCAAGGGGTAGCAGCACTTGTTTAGCTGTCTTCCTAAACCTTCCTCTTTCTCTTCTGAACTTTCAGCTGCATCAACCAAATATGAAACTTCATTGCATGTGCCTTCGAACTTATGAAATAAGAATTAACCTCCTCATAAAGGACTGCAGTATCACAGGTCAAAAATACCCATACATTATAGAAATCTGCACCAATATCCTGAAGGAGTTATTCCAACACATGAAGATACAATGTGGAGCAATCCTAATACTTGGGAATTATTAGACACTAATTAAGCAAATGAAATAAAGATCCCTCTCTGAATAACCACTGTCCATGTCAAACTTAAACCAATAGTATGGTCTCTTGGTTATCTTTAATTGGAATTCTCTGTTCCAGCCTAACACAAGTGATTTCCACATCCTGACAACTGCAGGCTCAATTACCATGACAACATGAACACATAATTATACCCATGCCTTGAAAGCCAATGTAGAGGAGCAGAAAGCATCCAGAGAACTCTGTGTGTGTTACCTGCATGCTAAACAAACGCACAGCCTGACTGGAGTGCAGCTCTTTTAAATGTCTTTGTACAGGGGTTCATAACAGTCAGCAAAATAGTGAATTAAATTTATTTGAATTCATAAAAAAGCTAGACAACAGGGTTACCTCAAACTTCATTTTAACCTATTCCACGAGAAAAACCCCAAGAAGTTAACGAAAAACTTTCCTGTGCAGTTCAGATTTTGAATAGAGATTTCATATAATTATAAATACTTCCATGTTGTTAGAGAATGATTTGTGTAAGTGGTTACATCCAGGAATTTAATATTAAAATAAATAAGTTGATTAAAATAATTATGCAATGACAACAACAAGTAGTTTAAAATCTCCTTTTTTGGTCATATAGCTTTCCTGTATAGGCTTAATATGCTTAAAAAATTGTGTCTTCTAGTTAAAGATTTATTTTTAGGACACACTTTTTTTAAAAAATCCCCATTTTTTTCTTTAATGTCATATCTTATTCATCTTTGTACCCATAACATATTTCAAAACAGTTGTGAATAATTCTAATTTCAGTCTGTGTGCCTATTTAGTGCTAATTTTTTATCCCTATGGTGTTATCAACAAATATTGCAGTTATCATCTACTATCAGCTGTGGTGGCTTCTGGCGTAATAAAAGATATCTTTAGAGGACTGAACTCACCAAACTCATTAAATAGGGCACTGAAGTTGGCAGCTAAGCTGGGCATTAGTTTCAGCTCTTGAGCAGGGAGCAGAGTTTATCACTGCACTTCTGAGAAATCAGTCCAATTCATCACGTTGCGTCAGTGCAGTGCCTCTCACTGACACAACGCTTTGTGGTGCAGAAAAAAAATTATTTTTGCTGTAAAATGTCAAAGTGAAATGGAGTTATGACTTCAGAAGTATAGGACTGGGCACTGACTATTTTCCATAGAAAGAGCACCCACCTTTTCACAGGATACAGAGCCTTTCACCTTTACAAGCTCTGGTTTGTCAGCACATGGAATTTGGCCACTGCTCCCAAAATCAGATCAGAAGCTCCTTGTTGGTGACATCAAAACTCACCAGTACATGGCAGCAGCTTTGATATTCCTAATTTCCCAAACTCTTGTCCCAGAGGAGTTTGAGCAGGTAATAAACCTGAACCAGAAATAGGAAATAGCACTCACCTCGCTGATTTCAAAGAGCAGCACTTACGTTATTAAATGGATAAGGGTATTCGTATGCCTTACTTGTCCAGATGAATAGAATGAATGTGTTTGAATGTCCTTCAGAAAATGATACAAAAAAGAAAATCTCACGCAGGTATGAAAACATTAAACAAGCACTTCCACTGGGGAAGAAAAGAAGACGGGACATTCTGAGTTCATTTAAATGAATGACAATACTCTCCTAGACCTTTAATGGGAGCAAGATTTTATCAGAGATAAGAACCGAGAGACAGAGAGAGTAAGGGTAAGAAAGAGGGAAGTTATTTCTGAGAGTAATGACTTAAAATAGACTTCATTCAGTCTTGCTGTGACTAAATAAGTGTCTCTCATGATACAAGAGAGAGTAGAGAGACTGGGAATTCACTGACAGCACCTCTGTGACAGTGTACGTCACCACAGATGGTTTAACCCACTCTAAGCCCACACAATTGTGAAGAACCTGGTAGGAGATTCTGTGGAAGTTCTTCAAGGTGATCACTTCAAGCCTTGGAAACACTGAAACCAATAGCTTCAACACCAAGCTAGGGGGTCTCTCAACATGCAGCCTTGAAGCACAAGATGTGTAGACATCTGGGAACAAAGTGCATTTTTTCCTTCATGTGGTAGCCAGAAACAAAAGTATTTCTGTTCTAATTTGGCTTTATAAACCCAAACAACACAATATTAATATGCCATATCCACCAAATTTGGTAGGTAAGACCACTTGACCAGGCAAGATATTAAGATCCCAAATAAGGGTGTTAAATGACTAAGAAAAAAGAGAGGATTAAAATAAGTTTGCAAATGCTGAAACAGAACCAGTAGCTTCACAAGCAAAGAACTAAAGAATTTATCAAATATTTTACATCCCCTGGGCACCTGAGGTAATGTCTGTTCTTATCCCACAATCTATTAGGCTTCAGCTATTTCTGTTATTATTTTTTTATGAGAAAGGTTTTGATCTCCAGCAGATTTCTGCATCATAAGAGGCCTGTTTTCCTTGCATGAAAAATTCAATGGTCAGGAGTAGGCAAAGAAATGTTTGATCTAAAGATCTTACGCACAACTTTGTTTTAAATTTTTTCAAGTACTTAAAATTTCTAATGTGTTTGGAAGTAGCATGCCTATTTATAATTAAAGGCACGGTGTCTCTATCTCAAGCATAGAGACAGAGAAAATAGAATCATAGATCACAGAATATGCTGAGTTGGAAGGGACCCACAAGGATCACTGAGTCCAACTCCTGGCCCTGCACAGGGGACCCCAAGAATCCCACCATGTTTCTGAGAGCCTTGTCCAAGCACTCCTTGAACCCTGCCAAGCTTGAGGGTGTGACCACTCCCTGGGGATCCTGTTCCAGTGCCCAAACACAGTCTGGGTGAAGAACATTTTAAGAACCTTTTCCTAATATCCACCCTAAACCTGCCCTGCCTCAGCTCCATGCCATTCCCTCAGGTCCTGTCACAGGCCACCAGAGAGAAGAGATTGGCACCTGCCCCTCCACTTCCCCTCGTGAAGAAGCTGCAGGGCCCAATGAGGTCTGAGCTCAGTCTCCTCTTCTCCAGCTGAACAGACCAAGTGACCTCAGCTGCTCCTCATATAGTTTCAGCTCTTTCAAAGACATCGGGAATTATTATTTTTCCTGGCCTCCTTGCAATATCACTGTGACGGTACCTCCTGTCATCATCAGCTATAACAATAATTCCCAAGGCCACCCTTCTTTCCTCTGTATCCCAGCTTTCAAAATAATCATTAGGTTAGAAAAACACTTCTTTTTCAACTTAGGGAAGGAGAGAGCAGCACCACCTGTACAGAGTTTGGGTGGTGAGGGCAGTGGGGGCTGCGGGGCCTCTGTGAGGGGAGGCTGGGCTTGCCCCGACACTGCTGGTTCCCTCCAGCCACAACCAGTCCCAAAAATGCATTGAAGAATGGGCAAAACACTGCCTGGAGAGGTTTTCCTCACAGGACTGAGGGAAAAAAGATAGAGAAACAGCCCTGGGATTGCACATGTCAGTGATAACTGAGGAGGAATCAGCGCTGAGGACACCCTTGGCATCCCTGGGGACACGGGGTTGTCTCCTTGCAGACCACATGTGATCAGACACCCACATGCACACTTGGTACCTAAACAGCATTCCCAGGCAGGGTCGGGCTGTACCTTTGGACAATTTTAATGGGATAATGAATTCAAAGGTTTTTGCCATTTTCTATGCAGTGACAAAATCACCAGATTGCTTGATGTCATAACAGATAATTTAGCCAACTCCTGATCAATCATTTGCAAAAGTTTATATTCACTGGGAATTATAATGTGCTTGTCAGAGACCCCTGGCAATTTTACTGTGCTGTCAAAAAGGTGTCTTGGATGGGAAACTGCTCAGGTAAAATGGCATTTGGCAAATGATTAAATCAGCGTTGCCAAGAAAACTTGGCACTGTTGGATTCGTGGTGGGGAAGGGGGGTTGTGGTCCCTTCCTGACAGCTCCACTCTTCCACTCCTTCCTTCCCAACAGTTTTCCTGGCCTGGGTCCTTCCCCAGACTGCTGCCCTCCAAGGACTGCTCTTCATGGGGGCTGCCATTCTCCAGGATAAACTTGGTCCAGAACACACCCTCCATGGGCCATACAGCTCACTCAGAGGATACCAGACTGCTGGATATTCCCTGAATGTACCTCACAAGCCTTAAACAGAAAAATTTAAAATGTATCCTTAGCTGCTGCTGAAAAGCAAGGTCCTTTATTTTCTGCCATCCTTCTCCACTACTCTGAGACAAGATTTTACAACACAGAGAGCTGGTAGATTATGGTCTGAAGTAAATCCCACAAAAGAACAGTGTGGAAGAGTACAAAGACAGCTTGCCAGAGCATTTATCTCTTATACTTAAGCCTAGAAACACAGAATAAGAATATATATAGCCTCCCAAAGGCTGAAAATAGTAATAGGCAATCCCAGTGGCTTGAGATGCTGCCCACAGAGAGTGTGCTCCTGTTCTGAAATCACAAAGGGAAGAGAAAGGTCTTTTTGCTCACTGTGTTTGGATTCACTTGAGATTCCTTAAAAAGGACCACTGCAACAGAACCTGGCAGTCTCATGTGCACTAGGTACAAGAACTGATGGATGAAGTCACAGTACATAACATTCATTGCCTTAAAAAAACAGATCTCAGAATGGTTCAGCACAGCAAGTGAGGACAGGTCAGGAAAAATAACAGGACCATTTCTGAGAAATGAGAAGAAATCAGAAAAATGTATGTCCCCACTCTAGCATGGCTCCCTTTAATGTGTAGACACAGTTGGGACAATTAATATTTTAACAAAGATATGTTATAAATGGGACTACACACCTTGCATAGTAAATGAGCTCAGCAAATACTTTTTTTAATCTATGCAAAAACATAACCTCAAGAATATGCACTTGATTATCTAGCTAGAAGTTTAGGCACTGTAGTTTGGCGATATACGAGGAAGAAATTGGATTTAATAGGAAAAATGTTCAAATGGTATGTTTGTTGAACACGTGGGAAGCTTCAATAAATCATATGAATTGATTTTAATTATAAAATTTAAGAAGATGCCAGTACACTTAATCAGCATGGTCCACTGAATTCACAGAATTCCTTAGCCTGGGCCCTATCCTCACTTCTCTCCATAAATCACTTCTTGCCTCAGAGAAGATAAATATAGATCCACAAGAATATTTTAGGTACATAACCCCTTGGTTATTATGTGTGGGATTTGAAATGAGATTGTGGATCACAAGTTTCTGAAATATAGAGAAATAGGGGGATTAATCTTTTATCTAAATATATTTTAAAAAAAAGGTATTTGTTACTGTTATGAAGTATAAATACGGCCTGCATCTTATTTTCAGCATGTCACTAAAAATAAGTGGCCAAAAGTTCTTCCTTCTGAATTTGGAAACAGTTTGTTGTATGTGACTTATATCAACCCCCTCATTACAGAAAACATTTTCACCATGTGATTGTGTGCATAAGAACAATTATAGAAATTCTGAATTATCAGTGTTTTCTTTAGATGAGGTGATGGGCTCTGAAAGGTGCTGGAGTGACAGCTCTTCTGAATTGATAGAGTGCCGAGAATAGCCATGGAATTTTTGTTTGCACCTTCCAGGGTGTGTAATTTATCCCTGATCCTGAGAAGTGCCCACTTCATCACGCCCTCTACTGAGTCTGTTCCCTGTGCATCAGACAGAGCTGAGACAGACAGACAGACAGACAGACAGACAGACAGACAGACAGACGTGCAGCCCAGAGCTCACCTGGGAAGAGCTCCTGTGTGGGGCTGATCCTCCCCTGTCCCCCAGCACTGTCAGAAATGTCTTTGGTAGGCTTATTGTTGCAGGCTCACGTTTTCTCTTTTGGCAGGACAGAAATTATAAACTTCTAAAAGTTAAGATAATTAAAGAACATACGGAAAGAAATACCTGATCATTCAAGCAGGTTGCATGTTCACACTGTCTGCATAAGAGGCAATGAGTTATGTTCTTCACAGATGCAATACTTTTTAAAGTTATTTTTAAGGTATGGGACACTTGGATTTGTTTTCCCTTTTAGAAATATTAAGGTACCATTCTGGTGTTTGATACAATATTTGGGGGTGAAAAATCTCTACCCCAAGTCACCTCTGTTTTGCTGCCCAATTGAAAAGGTATTAATTATGGAAGGAGAAAAAAAGGCTTGAATGGATACAAACAAATTACATGTAAATTTGTTGAACAGATTGCTCTTTTGTTCAACAAAAATGCACAGTTCTTACCTTAGAAAAACAATTCCAATATTAAGAACAACAGAATCTATATTTACCATAAAGGGAGGTTTATCAAAGTAAAACAATTGGGATCCAGCCTTAAAATTCTTATCAGATGGTAACCGTCACACAAGAAATAAGCATGAAATATTTCTGCACATCTCCAATCTTCTAATTCAGAAGAGATAAGGGTGAAGAAGGCAAATAATTTCACACATTAATGATGAAACTAGAAGATGAAAGGGAAACAAGAAGCAAGAGAAAAGAAGGCAGAAAAGTGAGATTTTTTAAAACACTTAGTTAAATTTAAATGATATTTATAATCTGGGAGACATGAACACTGTGATTCTAAATTTATCATGTGAAGTGTCTACACGCCCTTTAAAAACCTTTACTTAGAGACTTTTGAAGTGACATTTTTTAATATGGATGGGCATTGACAAAACAGAAGTAAAGGTTTTTCTGTGTGCCATTTCTTAACTGTAGGTGAAATTCATACTCTGTGACTGCAAAACAAAGAGCAGGCAAAGCTTGTTCTAGGAAATCTCAATGGGAATATTAGTCAGTCCTGTTGTGGAAAATGTACTGAATAATGGCATTTGATAATCAGTGTCTCCTGCAAACTGACAGTGTTGGAATTTCCCTTCCTTAAAGCACACATTTGATATCTGGCCTTCTTTTTGTCCCCCTGCTCATTTATATGTGTGTGGTTTTCCTTTTAACCCCCCCTCCTTTTTTAAATTTAAATAAAACTCTGGGGGGAAAAAAAAGCAACAGAAGATCACAGGATGTGAAGATGCCATTCTGGGAACTAGCAAGCAGTCTCAAGAGTGAAAGAAGCCAAGTGATCTTTCAAGTGGGCTATTACTGTAGTTGTGGAAGCAGAATAATGAAACTGAACAGAATAATTGGCCTAAATATCTGGTTAGAGGGCTGGTACAGAGAAAAGAGCATGAAAGGCTCTACTAAAACCACAGAAAGGTGGGTGTTCCTGCAATCAGCACAGAAAAAAAGCATTGAAGAAGTCTGTAAACTAAAGAAGAGGGGGAGGGGAACCACTGGAAAGAAATCCAAGCAGAGGAGGGGGAAGGGGGGAAAAATACCCAGTAAATCTGAAAGTCTAGAGAAAAAGAAAGCAGTTGATTGTATTTGCTGACATTCCAAGGATGGCAGTTGGGAAACAGCAATCAGAGCAGCAGCATCAGGAGGTACACACTGTAAGAGCAATATGGGTGGTTCCTGAGATGTTTGTGGGAATACTTTCATGTATATTTTAAACAAAGACACAAATTATATATCTATATAGATATAAGAAGAACATTAACTATCACTTCAAAGAGAAAAGAGACAGCCATCCTCTCTTCACTGGTCATTTCCATCAGCTGAAGACTTATCATATGACTTCTGAATAGAAAAGCAGTGAAGTCAGTAAATTCAGATGTTATCATCATCCACGTCAACACTTACATCAGAAAACATCTGACAATGTAAGATCCAGTTTAACCATGTTCTATACTTGTATATCAGAAATTCCTGCAGTGAGTGAGGTGAAAGATTAGGGTACCAGCATTTTCCACACTCTTCCTCTGAGCTTCTGACAGTCACTCTGTAAGTGACCATTAACAGTCAAACCCCAAATGTATCCTATTTTAAGTTCTGATTACAGAAACACAAAGTGCAGCTGATATTCCTGTTAATGAATAATCAATAAAATGACAGCATCAATATATGAGAATTAGAAGTTTCAAGCTTTTCTAATAATCCAGCAAAACTGGCTCATTTCAACTTCAAAATGCCCAGATGATATTTTGAACACTAATCCATATGTCAAGAGCTAAATAAAAGCAGGTGAAGGAAAATGGTTAACAATGAAAATTGTACATTAGTATCACAAATATTCAGAAAGAAATATATTTCTAAGTAAATATGCAAAATATGCAGGAAGAGATAATATCATAACCAGCTGTTGTGATTGGGAGCAAAATACATCTTTTAGGGTGCAAAAGTCTGTGTAAAGCACATATACTTCTGAAGGCATCTCAATTTTTAAAAATTCTTACACTTAAGGGTGTCTCTGCTTCACATCAATAGGTGATCACAGCTACAACAGTGCTACTGGATGAAAACATGAGTGCCCAAGCAGCTCAGAATGGACTGGTTAATACAGACTTATTCTAAAGAGAAATAATTCCAAAGAAAAAGACATTGATGCCAGAGAGATACAGATATTATATAGGAAAGAAGTTGAGATTATGTATTTTCACAAGAATTCTTGGATCAGATTTGTTTCATTCCATTGCTGTTGGATACTGCATGTAAATCCCATCAGGGCAACTGAAGAAACTACCACTTTCCCATTTCTCATTTTTTATGCAGAGAAATTTAAAAAAAAAAGAAATCCCAGCATTATTAATGGCACGATTATCACTGAATTAGACTGAATGGGAGCTCCACCTGAGCGAGTTGAGGTCACACACAAATTCTGTGCTGTAGCAAAGAACTGTGTATGATTTTCAGAGTACCCAGCACGCCCAGGAGTATCTGAGCTTATCTTCTTTTTCACAGCTAACGCTGCCCCTAAAAATCTTCCTGGTAACTCTTTCACCTGAGGTACCTGGCTGAGAAGAGAAACAAACAAACAGAACTGAGCAATAACCTGCACTGTAGCTGTACTGACCCTGCACACCCCAGTCATGACTTCTCTTGTTAAGAGATTCGACTTCGCTCCTGGATCTGCTGAGTGTTTCAAATTATAAAGCAGTTTAATAAAAGTAATTTCTTTTACTGGAACTGAAGGAGCTGAAGCTGGTGCTGTTTTGCTTCATTTTTCCAATGTAGCTAATTCATAGTCCGCCTCATCAAAGTTAAAAGCATGATATGAAATAATTGTATAAAAAACCAAAAATAATTAATAGATGTACATTTAGATTTCTGAGCAATGGTTCTTTGAATCCCTGTTTCTTGTTTGAACTGCAAAGCTTCCTAAAAATTATTAACTTCCAGGAAACTGAAATCTGGTGGTGTTAAGACTACACATCATTTTGACACCAGATAACCTGGACTTAATCTAAAAATCTCCTGTTTATCTCTGTAGGGTTTGCATTAGCACCTCTGTGCCCTTAGGCAATGATAAAACCAGAACCACTGGAAAGGTATTCTGTAGAAAGGTGACAACTGGAAAAGCTGATACTTTTGTGGATGCACAGTCTCTTTAGCCTTCTCTTTGTAACACAACCAAATATTATTGAAATTATAAACATGCATGAATAATTCATTTTTAGATAGATCCTTCCCATGTGAGGTTGCAACTCAACTAAGAGGTTTCCAGGCACCTGTACAGTCATCTAGTCTGACCCCTTGCACTACAAAATCTGCAGAATTTCAGCAAGTGGGCAGAATTTCTAGTTAAAATACAGCACTGGCCATGCTTCTGGGCCCAGACATGAAATGACACAAAATTGAGATGTATAGTGATGTATTCATTTAAATTATTTCTTTGTGCTGATACACGAATACAGGGCAAAAAAAAATCATGGACTGAGAGTGCCACTGCATTAATTCTTAGTTTGTAATTTACCAACTCCTCATATAAGAGCAGTCCTGAAAAGCAGTCTGGAAAAATGAGAAAATATTTCATAGAACTGTTATATAACTTTGTTGGATATGATATTGCAAATAATTAATCCAAATGAAAGACCTGGGGGGTCTTCTGTCAGGAATTAAACATGAAAAGAAGAGTGATTGTCCTCTGTCTTTTTTTTCAAAAAAAAACAAACCCAAAGACACCAACAGTGACTGCAGAATCTCAGAATTTTTGTAGGGCTTGTACTGATACAAGTCTTAAAGATAAAGTGTATTGTGCGTTAAACGTCTTTTCCAACTCAAGTGATTCTTTAGTTATAAAAAAGAAATTGGGGATAGTTACGTAATTGTTGTCTAGTACCTCTTGTACAAGGACAGTTCATTACAGTATTTCAAGCCCAGCAGTTTTTAGTCTTCACTTCAGAAAGCCACTTATATGTATCTGTGCCTCGAAATGAATGTTTCAATAAATGATCACTTTGTCTCTTTGATTAGAAGCAAAATTTTATCAAGGTTCAGTTTAAACTCAAGAACATCTCTGATAATTTACTGAAACACAATAAGCTGAAACATAAAAGAGATGCTGAAATACTTTAAAAAAATTAATAAGGTTCTACCTGGCTAAATGAAGTTATTGCATAAATCATTGCTTTGCAGTCATCAGAAGTCAGCTGTCATCCACCATCACAAAACTGTTTTGTCTCCCTGAGCCTCCAGAAACTACCAAAAGTGAAAAAAATCCTTGAAAAAAAAAAAAGGTGACGACTTCCTCATAGGACTTTTTTCATGGTTTATCTAGTTTTGAATCTTTTATTGCATAACCTCTGTAAAACTTTTACTGGCTAGGCAAATCATGTAGAAAGTTGCTTTGAAGAGCCATAAACCAGACTCATCTCTGGTCAAAGCTTTCAGTTACCATCAGCTTGTTACCTCAGCAGGGCATCTGGGCCACATTCCTGCTTCTCTTAAAATCCAATTTCCTAATTCAGCAGCTTCACCAGCAGAACACCAGCAGAGCTGTTCCCACAGAGTGTGGTCACAGTGCTAGCCTCACCTCACACCCACACCCACTGCAGCAGCCTTTCTGCTTTGCCAGGGCTGGGAGAGGGGAAGATCAGCACTTCAGCTGCAGACCCGTGTAGGTTGCATTTGCTTTTTATTTTCTCAGGCCATACCATAAATAGAAGAGGCAAAATTTTCTCTGGCTGTGAAGTTATTGAAGTTTTAGAACAGAAGTGTGTCCAAGGACACTTTAAATGTGTCCAAGGAACATCAATGATCCATCCCCACCACAGCTAAAATCCTGACATCTCAATTATTGCAAAGGTTCAGCAGTCAAAATATACAACAGGAAGTGAGTAGGGCTTTGGATGCTTTAATCTGCTGCACTCTCACTGCAGGGGACTATTCCTATTTCAGGGCAGGAAAACAAATCTATTATAAAGTCTTGGTTAAACATTTATTTATAATATAGATAAATACTGGGGTTCCTGACAAAAACATGAGCTTTTCTGGTTATTTCAAACATTTCTTAAAAGTTGTTTCTGATTTTCAAAGCTCTTAATTTACTTTTTTTCAACTCACATAATTAGCTGATCCCAAATTATCCCTCCCACTTTTACAGAATCTTTAAGAAGTCTTCTATGACTCAGATGCCTTCTTTGCACCTTCTTCCTTTTCAAGCTACTTGAAAGCTTGGAAAAGCTACTTTCAAGCTACTACCTCTGCTTCACTGGCTCCATAATTACAAACCTGATCTGAAAATATTTCTTCTCCTTCTTAACATTTTTCTTATCTCTTTTAGTGAGCAGATTATTTTGCTGACCATTATGCACAACTCTCTTTCCTGTTGTACTTAAACCTACTATGTTTGGAAATCCAGTATGTTACAAAAAGCTATGAAGAGCAGTGTGTGCTGTGTATGCACAAATGGGATGTGTAAATTATGGGGATTGCTAACAAAAGAGCGAGATTACAGGGGAATCACTGGGAGTTAGAGGGAAGCATTAAGGTACTTAAGACCACAAGTCTCTACCAGACTTCAACAAGGTTTGTATTCCTAAAACTATTTGGTGGGATTTTGTTTTGTTTTAAATACTACAGCTAGTAATAAACAAACAGCACTTCGTTATAATATAGTCTTACTCAATTCAATTACTTATTCATCATTAAGGTTCAGTAACTTGAAGTAAAAGAGGGTTACAAGAAAATATTCACAACAGAAATGTGGGTAATTTACACTAAAAATAAACAGAAAGAACTGAAACTTCTAAATATACTGATGTTCATAATTAATTAAAGATAAAACCAAAGATTCTCCTTGACCATATAGTAATACTGTTTTCCTATTTTCCCTTTTATCTTCCTTTTCATAGTTACGGTGTTGCTTTTATATAAAGACAATTTTGGTTTGTAGCTTTGTTTTGTTTTGCTTTTAAAACTGCTCTAAGCAGTTTGAAGACATAAACTAAGCATGAGTGGTACTTGAAATTTAAAAAAAATCATAAAGCAGAATTTCATGACTTTCTTTAAACACAGTGAACACTCATATATAAGGATATATACAGTAATATATTCAATAACATTATCTCTTCTAAATATACAAGATCATCAAGGAACCTGCAGGAGTTTCCTAGTAAACAATTAAGGTATACTTTATTGTATTTTTCTCTATCCCTGTTCATGTTACCCTAAAAAATTTCAGTAACTTCTATTCATTTTCAGCTAAGACTCCAGTGCAATGCTTTCACATAACACAATTTTTTTCTTTTCAAAGCCTCTATGGGACACCTTAACCCTGACTGCACCTATGTTTCCATCAGGAGTGTGCCAAGTCTCAGGGATTTGGCAGACTTGCACACAAGAGTTTATTAGTTCTGTAATTTTATGTGCATGAAAGCATAAATGCATATTGGGTGCACATTTTATCATCTCCTTTTTCCTTTAATGAAGATGGTGATTCCATACGATGAAGGAAGAAAAGGAAGGAAGGAAAGAAAGGAAGGAAGAAAATTCTCTTTTCTGTTGACTCCCTGTAATGATAGTAGAGATTCAGACCAGTGGTCGAAGAGGTGCTGAAGAAAAATTAGCTGCTTGTTTCTATTTTGGACAGTACTAAATATTGCATCTACATGCACCACTCAAAATACTCAAAAATTTCATCTCTGAAATAAAGAAGTATAAATGCTTATAACCTCTGCTGCTTCTGATACTTCCTCACTATGAGAAAATGATGGTGAGGCTACCTGGTGTTTAAACTCATTAGTAAAGTGATTAAGCACCAACATCTCATACCATGAAGCATATCATGGGGAAACCTTTTTCAAGAGAAGTGGGTAACTGGCACTATTTTAAAGAAAAATCATCATCACCATCATCACAGCTCCTGATTACAGATGAATAACCAAGGAGGAAAACATACACCATTTCACAAGTTTTGAAGGTGTTCTACTTTCACTGTTCAGGTTTTTGATTCCATTTGCCAAATACTGCTTGATTAAGGGCTGAGTTTTTTTGATTGTCTCTTTCATTCTCTTTCTCAGAGTGACAGGGATTTATTCAATCAAAATTGTTTTGCATTTCCAGCAACAGCAAGAACCATGCAAATAGTAGTGCAACTTCCCTAAGTAACAAATGCAGCCAGCAACAAAACGAGACACTAAACTGGAGACTGACAAATTCCACTATTTTTTCCAATCCCAGGTCATGTTCCAAAGCAGACTGGAGCTGCTGCAGCCTTGCTTCTTTCAGCTCAAGTTCTTTTTCAAAGTTTTTTTTTTTTCTATTTGTCAGTGCCATGCATTATTGCCATGTACTAATTTTGCAAGTTCATTCTTAAAATTGTTGTGTTCTTATGAGTTAATTCCAAGCACAGTCACTCATTTTATACTGCATCCAGTTATGTCTCTAAAAGGTTTATTAGTCTATGGCAGCTAATGATGCTGTCTCTTCTCTGAGCTCCAAATATACTGGGGAGTTGCATTTTAAGTCATTACAATATTAGCACACACTGAAGATTAAAACACATTTATATTTCCCAAATCGATTACATCCAAAAAATAACAAGAATTTGGCAATGAATACAGTTGTTTCGATAATCTAATCTAGGAATTTCAACACCTGCTAGTCCTGAATAAAATTTTGCAAAGCACCTTTTGTTCATTTGCCCATCCCCCATTTTGTACTCTGATATTCAGTCAGATTGTTGTGAGACACCTGTAAAAATTATCTGCAGTGTCTCCATTGCCATAATGCAGACAATCTAGCAGGTCTCTTCCTGAACTGCAGAAGCAAAAGCAAGCACCTCTCTATGCTGCACACCAGCGTGCATTTGTGCATGTTTGATCAGGCTTTCAGTGGAGTTGCAGTGTGAGGTATTTCTAGCTGCCGTTTGATGGACAGTCTGATCCTGGTTGGTTACTGTAAAACACAATCTGAAATAGAGGCTTAGAACCATGGCGTATTTTTAACTTCCTGACATACACAGCACAGT
This sequence comes from Argya squamiceps, assembly GCA_037834095.1. Taxonomy (NCBI): domain Eukaryota; kingdom Metazoa; phylum Chordata; class Aves; order Passeriformes; family Leiothrichidae; genus Argya; species Argya squamiceps. Next base: position 7,355,711 of record JBBMKD010000013.1, on the reverse strand, counting down.
CTGCTCTTGAGGAATTTTCCTCTTGCCAAAGTGATGAGCAGACGAGGCACCACTGATGCTACTCACGGTTTGCTCAGTGGGAGGTAATGCAAAAGCAGCGTAGTAACAAATATTAATAGTGTGCTGCTCCTTCTGATCTCCCATCTCAGGTTCAGAGCTGGAAAGTGGTAACATACAGGACAGACTGCAATCTTCTTCAAGCAAAAGGAGTGAAGAAAAATCATTTGGTAAGTGATTGCTAGGACAACAAAATTTACTGAAAATGCACTGGGCTGAAGGTAAATAAATAACTGACCTCTGTATTCAGTGTGGTGCTGAGCAGATACAGCCAGGGATAGAATATGTCAGAGCAGCAAATTCATCTCTCAGTTGTACTGATGTCACGGAGGGTCCTCTAAATTTATAGCTGGTGTTTCTCTAGCTCTGTAGTGAGGATATCAACTTGTCGGTTCATTGATGCTGCGCTTACTATGATGCACTTATTAAGTGTG
>JBBMKD010000013.1:7345220-7350220 GCA_037834095.1 Argya squamiceps | reverse complement strand
AATGATCAAGTCATGGAAGTTTTGTGAAGTTTCTTTTTTCTGTGGAGGCAACAACAGTTCACATTCTGTGCATTTCATAGTTTGTATTTAGTATCAAAGAGAGATGCATTAACAGCAACTAGGAGTTGTGTACAAATCAAAAAGTGTGTGCAGAGTGGACACATTTGGAAAGCTGGAGGACCCTCACCGCAGGACGTGCATTACCATCAGTGACACCTGGACCCCCTTCCTCCATCCCATTTTCCTAGAGAAGGAAAACCTAGAGAAGGAGAACTTGCAAACTCACTCTATAATATTCCTATAATTTATGCCAACAGCACACCTTGGCCTTTCAGTGTGAGGGAAGCAAACACTGCTTTACAAGTGCACAAAGGTGCCCTGTGCCCTGCTGTAGCTGCAGATGTTTAAAATCATGTACCTGCCTCAGATGGGATTCCCAGAAGGGATGTCATGGTCATGATACCATGGTCACGGTCACAACCTGAAGGAACACTTCAGGGTGCATTAGAAGCCAAGTCTAGGCAAATCCCCAAATCCCAAAACTTTTGTGGCTTTTTTGTTTCACAAACAGGTCCCTGGTAAAAGACACTGAAACCAGAGGGGCTGCATGTCAGTGCCCTGTGCCAGTTCAGTATCACTCCAGCAGGAACTGCAATTTTCCAGGCCACTTGTTATGCACAATTTCAGTGTTGAAGGCATTAGAAAGACTCCCTGTTAATCTCAAACTCTCTCATGCTCCTCACTGGGCCCTCAATAAGAAGCATAACCCAGAACAATACAGGTAAAAAATGGTAAGTATTCAACTTGATTTCAAAAGTTCTTACAAGACAACATATTCACATCTAGATTCTGTATTCCTTAGCTCAGCTTCAGGGAGTTCTGTGACTCATTTACTCACAATGACAAACCTTGCCCCTCCATCACTTTCCAGCAATCTTAATCTGTTTTATAACTCAGCCAGGGAGTCAAATAATGCTCCCTGAAAGTCAGATTGTCTTGTGTCAGTCAGTTCTCTTGTGAGTGTCATGAACATGGATATGCTCTCTGCCAGTCACACATACTGCACACCTGCTGTCAAAGTACACTGAAAGCTTGCTTTGTTTGATTATAAAATCCACAACTATTCCTACCAAGTGAGAGAATCTCACTTTATAATTAGTGTTATCCACACTACGCTCTAATAATTATGATTACTAGTTTAATGACAAAGTGATGTTACATATACCAAGGCCATTTAGCCACAGGTAAGAGCGTGTGGCATTGTACTCTGGTACAGATGTTGGGCACAACAAAGAGTCAAATTTGAAAAGGAACAAATGAAAATAAAGAGAGATATGAAAATTATAAATGGCAGACAGGTATAGCAAAAGAAAGTGGAGTAGGGGGAAAAAACCAGGAATACAGTTGACAGGAAAAAAAATCTCCAAGATATTCTATCTAAATTTAAATTTCATTATATGTCTCTTAAAATATTAAAAAATAATGTGTAAAAAATGTCTTAGAAATTGTGTGTCTTGGTGTCCCAAGCAGAAGTTCTGCAAGCCTTTAACAACTTGGCAATCCAGTAATTGCACATGGAGGAACAAGCATTGTAAGCTTTGGTCTGCTGTGCATGTGACAACACAGAACTGGGATTTTGACTTAAACAAATGTTTAACAGCCTTAAAGACATTTGACAGCTACACCACAAACCTTCTGAGAGCACAGCTATGTATTTCACCTTCTGTTCAGTTTGTGGAAGACATAGTTAAGAGAAAGTACAGCCAGATTTCTGCAGAAAGAGTCTGTTAAACAGTGAAGTTTCTTTATATACCATGTACCAGCTGCTTTGGATCATCCTATAAGATAAAGCTTCCAATGCAATCTTCTATCATGAGGCATTTTAACCCCAGAGTGGAAACCTGAAGAAAGCAGTATGCTAAAACACTTGACAGAAGAAACCACAAAAGCTTCAGGGTTTCTCTGGCTTATAGAAAGGGAACAGTTTAGGAACACCAGCAAAATAAAAGGTGGTGTACTCCAACTGAGAATGTATTTCTCCAACATTGAATAATTCTGCCTCCCTCCTGATTCCAAATACAGACATTCTGCAGAAGGGATAAAAAATGTAGTGCACCTGTTTCGCTTGAGCCCATTAGAACTTATTAATTTTCCCCTGGGAATGAGCTTCCACAGCCCACCACAAGGCTGAGCAATAGAAGATGCAGAGGAATAAGGTGCTGTAAAATGAACTCACCAGGCAAATCAAAAAGAACTTTAATTTCACTCTCCATGATGTCCAAGCTGGGACACATCTAGTTCTCCTTTAGCTCTGAGAGGGAGGCACAACTGTGGGAAGAAACAAAGTTTGAGTTGTCTCAGTGTAAAAATATATATAGCATGCTTAAAAGGAATTATGACATTTCATCTTGATACACTGTATTGTTTCACCTAATAATAAAAATCAAATTATTCCACCCCGAGGCTCAGTCTTGTCCAGTTGCTGGTATGTTACATGTACCAATAATGCAAATTCCTCCATCCCACCTCCACTCGTGCCAGGCCTTCCCACTAATTTTCCTTTCTCTTTAATAAAGATGAAATCTCTTAAGCAAGCACAGGCTTGCTTAAGATTCTGAGATCTCCCTTTCTGGATTTTCTTTAAAGGGCTTTCACAGGAGAAGAATTAGGTACATTATCAACCCATTCCCAGCTCAGTTGGCACATTTCATTATGTTTGTCCTTTCCCTCAAAAAAACGAGAAATTTCACTACAAAAAGAACATCTAAATATGAATTTGCAAAAGCCTCTTTGTCAGTAGAGCTACCAGTTCCTCTAAACATGGACTGGGGAGAAAAAGGAAGGAAATAAAATAAAAATCCCCTGCAGATAGTTTCCTCCTGAAGGTCATGAAGATCTGGATCTAGCAAAAGGTTCTTTCAAGAAGGAAAAAATTAAACCTCATGCAAAAGCCTTATTTGTTCAGATGATATGAAAAACTAAATCCTAGTCATACCCTAATAAAGTCATTACCCTCTTTTTTTTGTTCTGATGATTTGGGGTTTTTTGAACGGCCTTTTTTGGTAGAAAAGGGACAAAGAAGAAACCATCTTAAAACCAAATCCTCTTCTATATACTAGACCTGTACACCTTTACTTTTACTGAAGGGACTTTTTCCCCCCCAGTAAGTCATCTAGCTGTTTTCTACTTGCTGGCTCCTCTTTCCAGTCTGACAGGCTGTCAGCGGCCTTGTGCTCTGTCATGAATGGATTAAATTAATTTAATATATTTATTAAATATAAAAGTTTTACTTCTTTTTACTTCCACCTCAGGAAACACTCGTGCCACAGTGCAAGTACCTTAACTAAAACCTTTCTTCCATCCCTTTTAAAGCAGGTTATTTCCTTGTAGTGGTACTAGAATGACAAGGAAGAAAAGAGGCAGGAGACATCTGCAAACATTACCTTAGGAGATATAAAATCAGGCACTTGAAGTTCTAGTGAGAAAAACAATTCAAGCACAAAGTGAAATTAGCACACATTCAAAGTGAACTCGTTACTCATAGAAAAACATACACCAAGGAAGGAAAATTCTATCTTCCAGTGCAAGAGCCAGCAAAAATCCAAGTTTCTTAGGCAATGGTCAGCTCTGACACCAAACTGCTTGTGTGACAGCTTGTGAATCCTAGACCTCAAGCAGCCAAAAGGCAGCTGGCTTTGGCCACTGTGTCCTCTGGGAGTCCCCGAGGTCAGTGACAAGTTCTACAAGCACAGGGGACGGCAGGAAAGCTTTCCCAAGGTGTCAGTCAGACAGCAGCACTCTGAGCCTTGAGCTCTGGCATTTGCAGAGGACCTCAGGGCTACAGGCTGGCGTGGTCTCCCTGCTGAGTTACTCAGTTTCCAAAACTGCACCTTCAAACCCAAGCCACGGGCAGACAGACGGACACTCCGCTGCTCTGCGTGCGACCCCGTGCTATTAACAGATGACACGATGTTATTAATAATGTTCAAACACGAGTGCCGCGCCTGTGATTGCCCCTCGTTCCGCAGCAATCTCCAGCAATCAATCCCCGTGCTGCCCGTGCGGAGCCGGGCCGGTCCGCGCTGGCAGCGCAGCGGGGACGCCCCATTAGCACCGGGGAAGGCGGAGAGAGCTCAGAGCACAGGGGATGGGGCCACATCACCAGGATAAAAGAGATAAAATGGGAGAATCACAGAATCGTCAAGGTTGGGAGGGAGCTCTGGACATGATCCAGTCCAACCCCCCTGACAAGGCAGCGTCAGCCGGAGCAGGTCACTCTCACCCAGGTGAGAGGGAGACCCATGACCTCCCAGGGCAGCTGTTCCAGTGCTCTGCTACCCTCAGTGTGTATAAGCTTCTCCTCATGTTGAGGTGAAAGTCCTTGTGTTTTAGTTTATGGCCATTGCTCCTCATCCTGTTGCTGGGAAACACTGAAAAGATTCTGGCACCATCCTGTTGGCCGCCACCTTGGAGATATTTATATGAATTAATGAGATCCCCTGTCTGACTTCTCTTCTCCAGATCGAACAGGCCCAGTTCCCGCAGTGTCTCCTCACAAGAGATCCTCCAAACCATGTTGGGGGTCTGGAACCTCTCCAGCAGCTCCTTGTCTTTCTTCTACCGAGGAGCCCAGAACCGGACACATTCACCTCAGGAGGGACTGAAAAACTACTTTTATTTTTAAAAAAGCGAAAAAGCGAATCTGGCGTGCGAGAAGCCTCTAGATCATGGTCGAAATCGCTCGATTACACTAACAGTAAGGTCTGTACTATCACTTTTTACAACGCGGTAACTCTGAGCCCTGTGCAGCCCCTGGCCCCACCCCGCCCCTCAGGCGTTATCCCCGCCCCTCAGGCGTTATCCCCGCCCCCTCAGGCCAGGCCCCGCCCCCCTCAGCCCATGTCCCCGCCCCCCGGGCCCCACCCATTCCCGGGGCGGTTCCCGGCGCCGTCCCCGCCCCGCGCTTTACGGCAGCGCCCGCGGTTTGCGGCGGTGGTGGC
>JBBMKD010000013.1:7305710-7344845 GCA_037834095.1 Argya squamiceps | reverse complement strand
AGCCGGCACAGCCCGGGGGTCCCCGCGGACCCCGAGCCCCCAGCTGAGTGTGTCACACCCGCCGTGCCGTGCCAGGCTGGTGGTGGCGTGCCCGAGGCGCTGTGCGCGCTGCCGGCGGGGTTCTGCCCTTCTCCTTCGGTAAACAAACCCGTGTGTGTTCGTTCCCCTGCAGGCCAGCACGATGGTGGCGGTCGGCCTGGCCATAGCGGCAGCCGGATTCGCAGGTGTGTGGGGTCGGGCGGACACTGAGCAGCCCAGCTGTACCTGCACACCCCGTGGTACTTACCCGTGCTTCAGGGCTCGTCTCAAGGTAGTTTAAAAGCTGATACAGGGCGCTCTTTTGGGAGAGCCTGTACTAATGGCTGTAATTAAGCAAAAGATGCAAGTTCTTACTATTTTATGCCCCTAAAAAGTTTATTCCACGCTCCAATCCGCAAGTTGCTAGTTGCACTGAATTGCTGGATATTCATGGAGCTATATTTAACCTCAGTCAACACTGGTCTCTTGAAGGTCGCTATGCAGTAAAAGCTTTGAAGCAAATGGAGCCCCAGGTAAAACAAGCCCTTCAAAACCTACCAAAACCTGTAAGTTTTTTCTTTTTATTTGAAACTTTACTTGGTGCAATAACTACAGACTGTTGTTTCTGTATATCATTGCTGTATTTTCTCCTGTATTTTGTCAGTAACAATTAATTGCAGTAATTCTACTGGTGATTGTCTAACACAGAACTTGTTTGGGCAAATTTAAGTAATTATTTCAATATTGATGCTCTACTTTAACTGAATTTCGTATTACAAGTGAGAAGAAGTTTTGCTGTTTTTACAGGCTAAAAAATCAGCAGCTACTAAAGCAATAATGAGTTGTTTTAACTAATACTTAGAAATCAGTGTGTTTTAAACTAATAAGTTTTCTCTTTCAGGGCTTCAATGGTTACTACAGAGGTGGATTCGAACCCAAAATGACTAAACGAGAAGCAGCTTTAATACTGGGAGTGAGGTAAAGGAAATGGATCAGAAGTGAAAGGTGAACAGCAGGCAGTGGTGTCTCCTCTCAGATGGCCTCGTTTGGATGGGTTGACATCCAATGGCCAGCATCCCCTGGGATGTCACTGCCAAGTCAGGACTTCTGTGCTTTCTGGGGGTTCTTTGCTGCACTTGAGCTTGGTTGAAGCTGATTCTGTGTGGACTTCAGACATCTGCAATTCCCTCACACATTCCAAAGCCATGTAAGGTCCAAATAAAGCCATTTCAGGAAGCCTTGGGGCTCACCTGGCGTGAGGAACACAATTCTGCTGTTACCTTGTGGTTCCTGTCAGTGCTGAGGAGTTTCAGGTGGATCCAAACCCACTTCCTGTATCTGGAATAAATTCATCACTTGTGGAACATAGTAGGTCTGACCAGGGTGGCAATCCCTGCCAAAGCACTTAGGGCCAAATGCACAAATCTATCACATAAGAACTTTTAACTGTGAATTTTTTTGGGGTTCTGTGTGGGTGGGTTTTTTTTGTTTGGTTGATTTTTTGGGGTTTTTTTTTGGTTTTTTTTAACCTTAATTTTAGTAATTATTATTGGTAATTATTAAATAATTATTAATATTCATTAATCAATAAATAAGTATTTATCAATATTTATTATTATTTAAAAATATTCATTAATCAATCAATAAATAATTATTTATTGATTAATAAATCCAGCAATATTTTTTTGTCTTACAGCCTTTAGGAAGTTTTCCCAATAAAAATGTTACAACATAGTTCTGTTTCTTTTTAACTGTGTGGATGACCCCCACCCCCTTAGACTGCTGTAGCGTGTCTTTTTCAGCATTCAGTGTTTTGGAAAAGCCCTGGAAAGCCTCTCCAGGATTTAGACACTACATATCAGTGGTAGGAAAAGAGAAACATACATGTTAGCTAGAGAATTTATGGGTAAGACAGAGTACTCACTTGTTCTCAGACACCTTTGTGTGACACCACATCTGGGGAGTTTCATGAGGATCCCTTAAAATCAGCTTTTCTCTCTCTTTCAAAGCCCTACAGCCAACAGAAATAAGATTAGAGAAGCTCATAGACGGATCATGCTTCTGAATCATCCAGATAAAGGTAAGGAAATTAAGTCATGTTGATCAGTTAATACATGTTTTTAACACAGGTGAACATAATTGTGTAGGGAGGAAGTGAGTGATACATAACCACCTCAGCTACTAAAAAACCCAGAGAAAACTGAGTGAAAACAAATCTTAGGGTGCCTTAATCCACGTGGGTCTAGAGCATATTTCTGTGTGTGAATGTTTTAAAAGCAAGCAGACAGATCCAGCAGGGCAGTTTGTCAGCTGCTCTGTCTTCTGTGAATATCAGGTTAGTGTGATTTGTTAAAATGAGACTTAAAATTGCTTTAATTTTAGATGAAAACCCAGAGTACCCTTGTGTGTGTTATATATATATCACTTGTAAGTTCATGTGAATGCCTCAGGAGTTCACCATAAATGGCAAATACTGGGCCTTCTACAGCTGCTGGAGACATTAAATTATGAAATACTCCTGTTAGTGGTACTCTGAAGGCTCAGAATCTAGTTATGCTCGAAGTTAGTAACTCAGGGCATCTCCACCTATTCTAAATTCTGTTCAGTGAGTCAGAATCATGTGTTGGTGTTTGACATTTAACTTCTTAATCATTGCTTAAAAGGCAAAATGGCTTCCTTGAAAGTGACTGTTGAATTCCTTACTTTTATACACCAAAATAATCCATGTGGATATGCCTTATGTAGATAATGAGTGAAAGTTACCTTCAAATTAACCTTACTGAATATATGCAGGACGTAAAAATAGCAGTTTGTGTTGTGCATGACCTAAACATGTTAAATTAATCTTCAAGTAAAACATTATAGTGCAATTAATGATATATATGCTGCCAACAGAGTCATTGTGCCTCATGGCTTCACAGCTGGTGCATTTCACTGTGGATTTGGTCCCAGTCTCCCTAAGGAATTGTTTGCTATGTTTAAAAACTGAACTGGTCCCTTGGTACAGCAGCACTTTGTGCTGGCCAGGGTTGTCTGCAGAGCTGTTAGTTCTGTGCCTGTATTCACCACAGACTGTGCTCAGTCACTGGTGACCAATTCATTGATGACTGACAGAACTGGAGGAAAGAAACACTCCAGTGAAATAAAAGCAGCCTAACAGGAATGAGTGCTCTGACACTGAGCTCCTGCAGTGACTGAGTGAACTCAGGTACCTTCTGTCATATCCAGTTTGTCCTTCAACTGCCACAAACTCAGACTACGCTCTTTTCCTGTGTCCTGTGGCATTACTGTCAACAAAGACAAATGTTGGGTTTTTTCATCTCATTGGAGGTTCTCTTTCTTCTAGGTGGATCTCCGTATGTAGCAGCCAAAATCAATGAAGCTAAGGATCTACTAGAAGACCAGGCTAAAAAATGAATGAGAAAGAAAATCACTTATTGAGAGGGTTTGTCCCTGCAAATGATTATTTTTGATAAATGGATAAAGAAAAGTTCTAATGTCAGTCTTTGACTTAATATAAAGGAAGCTGGAAATACAAATCCAGGGAGTTACTTCCCTCCCCATTTGGTCACTTCTTTTTTGGAAATATGTGAGGGAGTGAAGCTTAAAGATTTTTTTCATAGCTGTTCTTTATTAAACAGCAAAATCTGCCACTCAGAACTATTTTCAGTGCTTGAGAGCAGTAACTTGGTGTGTTACCAGGCACAGGTAGGCTCATGTGGCTGTTACCTAATTTCTGTTGAACTGGCCCTGTTTAAAGTTCACGCTGCTGCTCTTCCATCTGCTAAAATTAGCACACTGAACCTGTTTGGGAAGGGGGTGGAAAACCAGGAGGATTTATTGGAGGGGAGGAACTGGGAGAGATGTGTGGTTGTCTCTGCCTGGAGAAATAAAGTACAGGAAACAATGTACTCCCTTGTCCTTGCCTTGTGAAAAACAAGGTTGGTTAAGTGTTACTGATGGATCTGGAATGTCCCAGATTTTTCAGTAAGTTTTAGTTCTGACAGGTTTTAATAGCATTTAATAAATTCCATATTTGTAATGGAAGTCCTGTAGTTTTATACCTTATTGTACACTATAAAGCCAGAGCTCACACAGAAAGGTTTGCATTTATGGTGATTAGGGAAAGGGATCTTTACATCAGTCACTGGTACCTGAGCTGCATTTGTGCTCTGGAGCCTCTCACACCCAGCAGCTCCTGAGGATCTCAGCTGGGCCAGGGAGCTCTGTCATACTCCAAGAATCTTGCCAGTGTTTCTGCCACTGCAGCAAAACACTGCACAGCACCTGTGGGAGGTAATGCCCACCTGGTCATGAACACTGGGGTTGAAAGCTTCCACTCCCAGAACCTGGACTTGAGAGTGCTGCTGGAAGCATCTCATCCTGTGAGTGCTGCCTGCTGTGCCCTAGCGTTGCTGTGGAGTTCTGGGCTGTTCAGGAAGGATTACAACAGTAGGCTTGAGTTAGGTGCCTTTAGAAGGATCAAACAGGTAACATAACCTCCCCAGAAAGGCAGTAATTTTGCTCTGCTGCAGAATTTAAAGCAGGGTGGAGGACAGCTGGAAGACCACCATGCACAGTCCTGGAGATAGCACATGCCAAGCCATATGCAGAATGTTTCTGTACTTCAATATTTCTCAGCAAAACGCTACTGATTTATTAAACACAGCTGTTTTTTTAATTTTCTCCACTCCTGTGCCTGCCCCATCAGCTGAGGCACTTGTGCACACTTCAGTTACACCACTGAACTGGGTATGTTCTCCTGGAGGGAAGGTTGTTGCTGAGTGTCCCAACAGTGAAGACTGTGACAAAGTGCACACACAGGTCTCTGCTTGGGACAGCTTGGCTGTGGCTCTCAGGTAGAGCAGCTGGTTTAAAACTCTTGGTTTTGTCCTTCTGACAGCATCAGGCAAGACAGTTTTGTTCATTCAGGTCAGTACAACTTCAATGCTGCCCTTTTCCCTTTCCACACCTGTTTGTGCTTCCTTGCTCTGGCTCATGTACCTGGAAAGATGGGAGGGGTGCCATGCTTTACCTTATCAGAAACTACATCTGCATTAATTCCTATATATGTTAGTCAGGTTATGCAATTCTCCAAGATCAGGAGTTTGGTTTTAGACTCATTAACTGATGTTTGACATCATCACCTTAACAAAAGGATGATCAGCATGTTGGAAACTCTCACGAAAAGGAGTTTGAGGTTCAAGCTGCCTCACAAGTAGGTTTCTATTGTTACTTAACAGCTTGAAAACCTTAAAGTCAATAATAATTTAAATTTCTGATAGAAAGAGTCAACAGATGGAAGATCAAAGTTTATTTTCTTTTACTACCAGCATACAAAAAAAACATATTGCACATCAAACAACCAAAACAAAAATAAAAATACTCTACTAAGGACTAACATATGTAGTTTATACAGAATAAACTTTCTGGAAATTGATCTTTTCAGTAGTTCAGGTTATGTCTTAATGGACATGACTAATTCAGCTTAGTGTTAACTAAAGCTATGTTTGATTTTTAAATACTGTACAGTTTAATAAATAAACCAAACAAAGCCTCAATGTAGAACAGTCACTGCCAATGTCACCCAGTATCCCTGCAGATTATGAGAATTTAACAAATGCATTCCAGTGGTCTGCAGATTTTTCCTCTACATACAGCATTTAAAAAACATGTATTAAAACAGACCAGTTTCCAGACTAAACTAATGGAGAAATTACATTTCAGTGCAAAATATTTTAGACTGCATTTCTTTCTAGTATTCCTCAGGTGAAGAAGTGGTTGCATATTATTAAAAATGTAACAAAAGCAGCTAATGCTTTCATAAAGAGTATTATGTTAGGGATCCCCCTCACATCTTTGCCGTATTTTGAAAACAAAATAACATTTCCTATAGCCAGCAATTTTGTTTATTTAAATGTTACATATACTATCTCAAGGCACATCTGATGATATATTTATAACACAGTAGGTGTCAAAGTATGTTTAACATATGATTTCTCCAGGATCCCTCCCCTTTCTGTATTCCAAAATGGAGGAACTGAAAGTGCGGTGTCAAGACTGGCGATCCATATTCTATCTTTGGCAAGCTTATACAAGCACTATTTTAAATGTAATGTAAAAGAACTGTAAACTAGGAACTTCAGTTTATGAAACACCATTCAGCACTGCTTCTTCCTGATTATTTCCATCCTCCTGAACAGTGACTTTCTTTTCATCAGGGCTGTGCTGTAGTTTGGAAGGCTCATCCCCAGAGGTGGTGGCAGGACCGTTCACTGCCTTTTCAGAAGGGCTGTTTTCGTCAATCGCATCTTTTGCCTTGCAAAAACAACAACAGGGAGTATTAAAATTCCGTAACAATACAGAGAGTAATCCCAGTTTCCCTCTGGCTCACACAGCAGCTCTGCAAGAGGGAACACCTCTTGTTTGTCTGTGCCTGTATCCCGCCACTTAAAACATCTGATCACTCACCTTTGTCATTTATGGGATACTTCTGTATCAGCCGCTTTGAGGAAATCATGCCAGCCTCACCCCAGGACTGCTCACCCCCAGCACACCCACACTGCTTATTTATTTCTATTTGTCTAAGCCCATGAAGGAGTTTACTGAAAAACTGAGCTTTACACCCCTTTTGCAGTCTATAGCAAGATGACATTTTGTTAATGCATCTTTCTTACATAACTTGTGGCAATACAGTGGCACTTGACTAGAAGTAAAGAAATTCTGCTTTATTCAGTTCTGATTATTTTTCAGGATAATGTAATGCTACTCTGATCCTTTTAAGGAAAATGGATCAAAAACATACAATCTTTGTAAAACCAATTCCTTCTAAGATAGTTTATACAAGTCACTAAAAATGCCACATAGTATCCTCTATCCCTGAAGTGTTTTAAGGATTAGTTCTCAAGACTTACCATGGGCAATTTTCACATTTTCTTACATAATGCAACATTAATAAGTGTAGCATTTTAAAAGGTGCACAGACTTAATTTGGTCCCTAAAATCTGCAACAACAGTCTACAAATCATTGTCGGTTCTGTTTAGTCTGGGCCCTTTTTGCTTTTCATGATTTGTTCTTGAACTCAAATGCACTTGCAGTCAAATGAGGGCAAGCTAACTGAAGCCTTCATTCCTTTACTCTTCTGCTGCAAGGGAGGAGAAAAAAGGAAATGCACATTAAAAAAATCTTACCGTTTCTTTCTTGGTTTTGGCTACTGTCTCCTTTGGAGGGTTTCTCTGTCTACTTTGAGATTCAGCTCGTGATATATAATCAGCTACTGTTACTGTTCAAGGAAAAAAATCACAGTGATGCTCACATCAGCAGTCAATTCAGCATGAACCTTCAAGTCTTTTCTGCACAAGTTATGCTCTAACTGGGAGACATCTCACAAAAGGCCTTCACACTTACAGGTTATCAACCACATAGCAAGGATCAATTTGTTTCTGTTGTTAAAAACAATTTTCACTGAAATCAGTGGTAACAATGATCTGAAGGTGGACACTTAATAAAACCAATTTAGGTCCAATTGCAAAATTTATTGGAGAAGGGCTTTCTGTACTAAGTTTGCAGAGATTTGGCTGCAGAGTCTAACTACAGACTGTGTGTGTGTCATTGGGGTTTTATTAGCTGAGCAGTGAAGAATTTCACACTAATGAAATGAAATGAAGACAGTTCAACAGTGCCCAGAACTGGGGTGGGTCAGAGCCTGGAATCACTCAGGATGATGTGGCATCAACTCTTTGGTGTGTCACAAAGTGACTGAGGAGGGAACTTGCCCTCCTGGAGGTCCTGGGAGTGCCACCAGCACTGTCCCCTGCTGTGGGGTGTGTGGACACAGGCAGTGCTGCTGCAGCCAGCCCAGCCCAGGGGCAGCAGTGTCTGCTGGTACAGCTGCACCCACTGGGGACAGCCAGGGCTTCTCTGAGCTCTCCTTACCACCTCAGCACGTGTGCTGTAGCCTGGTTTTGTCTGATCGTGCCCTCTTGTAACCACCCCAAGACTCAGTTCTATCCTTAGAATATAGAGTACTGCAACTTCAAATAACATTTTTATCTCTGGTGAGCTTCAGCACATTAGGGCTGGCAAGCATTTCCTATTGAACTGAACAGTCATTTGTATTTAGTGTATCAGGTATTTAGGTGAGCTATCTCTGGATTTAGGAATGACTGTGCATGAAATCCAAATGAGACTGCAAACTACAGCAGATTAATTTTCTGTTACAGTAACTGGACTTCTTACATCTGGGTCCTTCCAGAACTGTGAAAGCCAAAGGACTTTCTGCACAAGTACTTTTTCTTTAAAATGAGGTTTTGTACCCAACTCCTCTAATATTAGTAAATAGGAAGCATGTTTCATGCACACAGTGCATTCTTAATACTCCTCTATGAATCAGGCACCATAACATACAGCAATGTAAATCAAATGATACAGCTAAATGACTGAAATACAGTGGTTGGCATGCGGGGAGGGGGAAGCAGGGAAGAGTTCCTTCTGCCTTAATTTCACTCACACTTACTAGGTATTTAACAGACTTTAAATTATTACAGCATTTTAACAAAGATGTCAGAGAAATCTTGTTTGGGAAATTTTGTTATGTTCTTGGAATACTTAGGATTTAGAAGAATTCCCCTGGTTTATAGAAATTACTAACATTCCTTTACATTGCTGGCTGAGGTATGTTTCTCAGAAGTAAAAGCTGAATCCCTTTTCACTTTTTCTGCCCCTTTACAAAAACCTTATCACTGCTACAGAACTGGAATGTTGAGAAGAAATGTGTGGGTTTGAGGTTTTTTAGGAAGGTGGGGTGTTTGATTTTTTCATTCCCCCAAGTTTTAGCGCAATAGAACAACTTTTTTCTTCTTAATCAAATGTTGTATGAGCACCACAGATACAAGGAAGACAAATAGGGGTGAAGGTTTGAACCTGTCAATCTAGAAGACCTTCTGTTACTACCCTGTGCCGTGTACGTACAAGCATTTTCTTAACAGGGCATTGTATTGATAATTAGCCAGTTCACCTTTAACATTTCAGGTGTTAGTACACACAAAAGAAATGCAACAAGCCACAACAACAAAAAATTGGAAACATGCAATTTCACTTAAATTCCTCCTCCTTCCCACCCTCAATTTGCAGATGACTTAAACTATTCCCAACAGCCAAGGACTGAGAGCAGCAGTGTGATGCAGCTGTGGGGCTGGCAAACCCCCCGTGAGTTCCCTCACTGAGCTCTGCCAGGACCCACATCCTGCCCCTCCAACACTGCTGCTCAGCCAGTGCTGAAAAGGTTGTGTCCCAGTCAGTGCAAGCGCACAGATGCAGTGAGTGCAGACCATGAACCTTCATGTTTGTCGTGATCCTGGACCACAGAACTCAACAGCACTTTGGCCATTGACTTCGGTGAGAGCTGGATCAGAAGCATAACTTGTATGTCCAAGCAAAAAGTTAGACATCAATTAGTTTCATTAGACAGATTTTAGAAGTTTTCCTAGTAGAAGAAATGTCTTTCATCTTTATCTAGTAGTCTTATTAGTTATTGAGTAACCTTTTGATATTATGCAGCTCTATGTAAAAACAGCAGACACAACATTCTCTCATGCTTTTGACCTGAGATTACCCACAGCTCCACTCGAATTACCTGGCTGTCTATCTTCTGCCTGACCCCTGAAGCGACGCCTGCGGCTACGATTGCGTCGCTGGGGTTTTTTGTCACTATCATCTGCAATTGCAAAGTTTATAATGAACTATTTCTGATCATAAAATAAATAAAGTCTTCAGCAGTTTCAGCATGGGGCATTTAAAATGGCTTCTGTTAAAGACAGAGACTAAGTAAGACAGAAAAGCTAAAAGAAAATTTTATACTGAAAGCATACACAGTAACACAAAAGCTAGATTTTACTTTTTGTTCTTGGTTCATTAAAACATTTAGGCACGTACTTAATGACCTCAGATTTCATTTATTAAGTAACCATACGTCAAATTTTAGCAACATAACCCAGATTTTTTTTTTCTACATTAAGCAACAGATCGCATTCTCATCCCAGTGAGTATCAAGAGAATTTACTGAAGGAAAGTTCTTAAGTAGACGCTGGGTAGAGACAAATTAACAGCTACTTAAGGAGCTTTCCCACACCAAGACTGAGGTTACCAAGGACAAAACAGAACGTTGATCTGACAGTACTGTTTCTATCAAAGCAGCAGTACCAATGGGAAACAACAAGTCAAGTCTTTGGTGTCTCCATCAGACAGTTTTTACAAAAAAGGCACATGAAAAGGCTAGTGGAGCTCAGTAAACAGAAGATTCCATGGCACTGCCACGGAGGGAGTCTTTCTTTAATCAGACAGCAACCTTGAACACAACAACAATTTGTCACTTACAAAAACAAACAAGGGCTTCACTACACTTACAGGGACAACACATTTTTTTTCTTAGCTTGCTCTGGGGACTACCATCCAACCATTTACATACCTAAACCATTCTCATTAACAGAAGCTGTATCAGACTCTGTCATTCCATCCATAAGAACAGCATCTTCATCAGTCCTCCGCCGGCGCGACCTCCTGCGGCGGTTGCTGCTGTGGTGGGACTCGCTGGCGTCCGTGTCCACGGTCTGGTCTGACTCCGTGTTATCCAGCAAGCTGTAAGGGTTGCTGTCCGGGTCTTTAAGAACTAAACAAACACAAAGTGGCCATCTAAGATACTGTAGAGAGGTGTTACCATCTCCAGGCTGACTTACAGCTGGGTCTCAAAGTTTCGAACTACAAAGCAACCTTAAGCCAAGGTGCAACACACAGAGCTGCAGTATTTGATCTCCAACTCGATCCTCTGGCTCTAACCCAACATAAGTAACAATTCTGGGGCACCACAACAGCCCAATCTGCACTCCCATTATTTCACCACAAAGATTTCCAAGGTGACATTTAGAGACCTTTTACTCAAAACTGCTGAGTATATAAAACACACCTTACACTTTGTGGTTGCATGGTACTTCTGACACTTGTAGTGTTGTATTAGCACAGATTCTGATAAACCCTAACTTCCAGTCAACGATTTCTTCTTTCATTCTGTATCTAAACATAAGCTTCATCAGAAGCCAGTCATGGGCAACACGCCAAAGATTTACCAACTTTGCTAATACCATTATTATGTGTGAGCAGCAGAGGAAGGAAATTAGGATCATTGGAATAGAAAATAAACGAATATCTAAAACACACTGTATGACACAGCTACCACCCAACTGCACTGAAATCCCAAGGTATTAAGATCGTAATGCAAGAATAGAGTATTTTAAAAGAGTAAGAGATTATACAGAACATTGCCAGGAAGAAAATCTCAATTCAAACTCCATTTGGAAGACAGTACCAGAGCTAATGGATGACTTTCCACCACGAGGTCCCCCACGCCCACGACCTCCAGACACGCTACGCCCTCGTCCCCCAGGACGCCGCCGGTTGTCACGTTGGTGCCTGCTCTCCCTGTCATCTTCTCCTGCCAAGGACCAGTCACTAAGTTCATCTTTCCTCTCAGATTCTGTTTCAGAGGGATTAGAGAGCTCAGAGTTTGTACCTTGTATGAGAAGGAAAAGAAGATTGGAAATTAATATGAATTTGGGGATTACATTCTGGTTTCATATCCTTACAGAAGTATTCCAGCCAGCACGGCTGGTTATATATGGATGTTATTTTTAACAACAACATAATGCATAAATACATATATACATAAACACTACACACACAACTTTACAATCACAGATATATTTTAATATTTATATACACTCCTATATAAAAATACATACACGAATAAAATATAAGATCAGAAGTTACTTAAGTAAGATTTTCAATTTAAGTTTGTTTGTACTAACATGTGAAGTAAGGCCTGAAAGACTACCAAATCCGTAATTTCTGTACACAGATAAACCGAGGATTCAGCAGTGTTTCCTCTCTTTGTCTACACACTGCAGGCATTTGGTGCAGTTTCTAGGCAACTTCTCTGAAATTCCCAAGGACTACTTTGCCGCCTTAGAGCTGATGGCTGTTGCTAAGCAACCCCTTCTGGATGCTGTAATGCTGCTTGAACAATTTCACTGTTTATATCAAACAGCATCTGTAACACTCGGCCATCTCCGAGTACTCAAACCCACAGAAGCTTTTTGCTTTTTACTACCTGAAAACCCAACGACTATTATTCAATTCAGGTATCCAGGAACTCTCCTTTCTACCCAGTCTGGAATATAAAGTTTTAGACCCATATGGCTTAAATGTGATTCTTGCCATTTTGGGAGGAAAAGAAATATTTTAAGTTATCCAAATCACAGCGTGTATATATAAGCAAAGTGAAGAAGTTTCCTTACAGTTCAGTTAGTTCATTGGGAAATAATAAAAAATGAAGTTACCAATATCATCATCAGAATCAACACAACTAACGCTTGCCAGAATCCAGGAAGCTACAGCCAGGATTTACAGACAGACTGTAAAACCAAAAAGGTGTCTGATTTTGTCACAGAAATGAGCTACATGTAGATATCCAGAGTAGTTCACTGTACTGAATAAATAATATTGTCCTCTGTGAAACATGTCTATATAGAAATGCAGTGTCTCCACTTGGACAAGCTGGGGATGTGCACACCTGTCAGGAACTGAACAGTGCTTTTTAATTGAGAAATGCATCAGAATACCTCACTACACCTTAAAACAAATCCAGGTAGTTCCTTACCAAATTAAAAAACCCACAGGATTTTGTGCGGTCTCCATTTTAAGTTATTTTGGTTGACTTTTCAGAAATATGCTGCTAAGATGGCCATGGTCACAGACATGCAATTTTTCTCCTTCTCAATCAAAATAGATAATGCTCATTTCAGATTTTTTAAATTTGTGTCTCCTGAAAAGCACCTCTACCTCTCTTCTCAGCTTTTGCGATGTCACTTACTAAGTAACTAACACAGAAGAAAACAAGATGTTACCAGAGCTCAATCTGTTCATTTATTCAGTTTTAAACTCAACGTCAAGACTGCAAATCTAACGATTTTTTTTGAACTATGAACAAAACAAAACGGCAATCCTGAATTTCCAACCCTATCCCCACTCAAGAGTGCTGAACACCAAGAAACCCAGAGACAGTTTTGTGTATCCTGAGGCCCCCACTCACCGTAACCAGAGGTGTAATTGGGGCCCCGGCGGCCTCGGCCCCGGCCGCTGTAGGAGCGGGAGCCCTGCACTGAGGACAGGGTGCTCTCGTCAGTGGTGTAACCCTTCTCCTTCTCAGGAACTCGAGCAGAGGAGGGCCTGAAGCCCATCCCGATCTGGCGCAGCTGTTCATCGATTTGGAGCCTTTCCAGTCTTAGTTGTTCTACCTCCTACACACAACGAAACAAAAACCAGGAAAGGATTGCTGACAAACGTCCCTCACAAAACACCATCCCCCCACCCAGTCATACTGAAAATTACATTCCTGTAGGAGAACTGAACACCACCTGGAAGGTGACTACAAATAATGAAATTCAGGATGAGTTATCTCTGAGTTTTGGAAGAGATCTAAAAACTTTCACCGCTATGCAGGAAACTTTAAGACTACTACTACCTTTCTTAATTGTAGTTCAGCAAATTTTTCCAATAAAATTTAGGGGGAAAAAAAAAGCAAACAGATAGGGAACACAATTCAAACTCACTATCTCTGTTAAAATCACAAAGCAACCCAATCTAAATAGATAATTGTACTAATACCACACTGCATTACTGTGCTCTATTAGAAATTCCATCCTACCCCAACAGAGCATTAACCTGAGAACAGCAAAACCTGAACACAGACAAAAAAATCTGTGTTAGTTCCCAAATGTCCCTTAAAGCCCTGTTCTTTACAGTCTGATTCTTTATACCCCAACAGCACTAAGGAACCATGACAAGGTATTTACAGCCCCATGACACCCATGGGCAAAGGGTGGGCTCAAGGCACCAAGCTTCAAATCCTCCAAATATACAGAGGAACAGTTTCACAACTGCAAATCCTACCAAAGTTGTTGCTCAAGAATTCTGTTCAATACTTCAAGCTAAGTTTCCTGTACAGATTCCCCCTCCCAAAGCACACTCACCTTGAGATATGCAATGTGATATTCCAACAGAACTTGGACATTCCCAATGCTTTCTTTAGTACCAACAAATACAAACGGTACCATTCCCTACAGGAAGAAAGCATCAAAGCCTTTTATCAGAGAGAACACTAGCATTGAAATAATGCTTTCTGTTTAAATTATATAAAGAGATCTGTTTTAAATTACCAAAGTGAGCTACACAAAGGCAGCAACTGAGCTTTCAGTTGCAAAGACATCTCGAAATAGCTCAGGCTGGGGTGCCAGCAGCAGCTTCAGACTGTGCAGCTTTCCCAGTAACTGTTCTGGAGCTGAGGTAACCTGACAGCCCATGGTCATATTCCCCCATGCAACACATGCTGGGTGTGTTTAGCACAGCAGGTGTATAGAACCATCCACAGTTTGCCAAGATTAAACCAACATTACAAGACCAAGCACCTTTACAAGCTTTCACTTTTTGTTCTCATCTATTTAAAGTATGTGGACACTTTTAACATCACCAATCCCAAATTAGTTATGTAGCACAAGTACATACACGAGAAAGAGTAACAAAACCCCCTTACTTCAGCAGCAAAAATCTTCCTTGAATTACTTTATATAAAATCTACTGCCAAATGCCAGTTTAGAAAGAATGCTTTCTATATCCACAGGTTTTGAAATAAAACTGGGTTTGAAAATAAAAACCTTGTCACAGCAGGAAAGAATAAAGTACTTACATCTTCACGAGGCAGCTTATTTTCATTGTCTCCTTCAATTCTCACCCTGACGACTCCAGACTTGTCTACAATCTCCTGAATCACTTTTCCATTTTTTCCAATAACTTTTCCTTCAGAGGGCAAGAATGGTTAATTTTGCACCCATATTCAAAGTATTTTAACATGTTTATTGATATTTTATACTTAAACCCTCAAAGAATACCCCACACTATGTCAGAGAAAATGTGTAAAAGCTTTTAAAACTAAACTCTCTGTATGTGCAGAATGCCAAGCAGTGGCAAAGTGGTGAAGATCACCACTGCACACAGGCTTCTAATAAAACCAAACCAAGAGTAAAATGGCACGAGAGTTTTGCAAATTCTTATTTTAAATTTATGTATCAAAATTTTTTGAACCCCCTGACTATACATGTGACATTTTAATAGGCTCAATTTGTTGAAGAAGACTCCTAAAATTTTTGCCTTTACAGCAGACTTGTGTACAACCAGTGCTTTCCATATCACCTTTAAAATACCTATTTTGAGATCATGCACGGGATCCAAACCAAAAGGTTCTTCAGAACCTGTATGCTTAAATCTCAAAAAAACAAAAAAAAGTCACTCCTTGGCTTTCTTACTGAAAGACTTTAGCTCTTAGACTAAAGTTACGTGGGAACATTTCTTTCTCACAGCTAGACAGATATATGGCACTTAAGAACATTTATGTCTAAATTAGGAGCAAAAAAGGCAGAACGACTTTAAAAAAGGGCAAAGGCCAGAACTGTGTGACAGACAGTACTCCATAACGTTCTTTACATCAAATATCAACATGATGCAAAGTAATATGCAAAAAATATTAAAAGTTTGTTTCCCTTCCTCAACAGCTCAAACAGCTCAGCAGGTTTGGGGTTTTATCTTCCTGTACTGGAGTCACTGATGAGCACTACACTGAGCTGTGTGTCTTCACTGAGTGTAGCTAAATATCTCTCTGCTTACCTGCGTGGCCACAGGTGATGTGGGCAGGACATCTGCCTTCACCAGAAACTGGCACTGTAGTTGTTTAACAGCAGCATTTTCAGTTAAACACACTGCTGTGACTTCTGCCCTGATTCTTGTATGGGATACATTCACATTAATGAATGCTCTCCAAATGCTCCCCAAAACTCAACTTGTAGAACATCAGGTTTAGCAAAATTCCCTGGATTAACTAGATTTACTGAATGAGACTGCAGAAAAAGATTTGTTCATATACAAACTAGTGATTAATTTGTTGAATGCTAAAATGAGCTTTAACATTAGGTAGATGAGAAAGCCATTAAGTTGCACCAGATACAAAATTTGCACAAGTCACATTGAAAAAAACACCCAAATGAGCAAATGAAACCCCATCACACCTTAATCTGGTCAAGTTCTAAAGCCTTGAAAGTCTAAGTTACAGGAGTTTGCACATGAATTATTTAAATTACATAATTTATAATATGCAGGCTCCAAGCCCCAAGCCACAGCAGGTTAAAGCCTGGGTTTTAACTTCTCCTCTGGAAAATCCAAGTTGTTCAATCAGGTACAGCACCTCCAACTTTAACACTGCCTCCATGCCCACACTGCCCACAGGCTGGGCATGGGGAGCAGGGAGCTGAGTACTTCAGTAAAAAGCAGGATAAAGGAAGGAGAGTGAGGGAAGAGGAAAAAAGTTCCCTGTGAAGACCAGACTAGGGGAAGACATTTGTGTCTTCAAGTGGAACACAGTTAACCTCACACCTTTAGGTGGTTTTCAGCACAGAAATCTACCAGACTATGCTACACCCTCATAAAGCTGCAACATGGAAAAATGTCTGTTTTGAGGCTGAGGCCGAGCCCTGTGAGCACTGCTGATTCATACAGGAGCTCACCAGCATCCAACCACCACCTGTGACAAACCTCAGCCCAGGAGGGAGCAGTACAGAAGTGTCTCAAATCATTCTTGCAACCCCGCTGGGGTATTCCCAGATTAAACTTTGGAACTTAGTTTCAGCACATTTAAGAAGTCAATTTAGTAAATAATCTTTTTTTTCACTAGAATCTGAACTTCAAATATTACAGTTAAATTAGGTGGTACAAGTCTGTAATCAAGTCAGTTTAAGTGCTAAAATCCTGACAAAGTATTATGCAGCAGCAATATATCCAATTTCATATTAATTTTGACTATAAGATTAATCACTTTCTACTTAAATGCAGAAATCAAATATTGTACTGGCACCTAAATCTTCTTTGCAAAGTTATGATTAGGCTCCCTTTCCCCAACTTTTCAAGTTTTAGCAGTATTACATACCAACAAGATTTCTGGGAACTTGAATAAAATCCTCCACAAATTCCAAGTAACTTCTGGCCTTTTTTACTGCATCAGCAGTCTGGAAATAAATTTAAAAAAATGGAATTTATTTGTGAATACACCATGTTAAAAACAAAACCTTGTAGCAACAGCTGTCAAGTCTTCAAATTAAGCTTATTTTCAAAAAGAGAAGAATAAAGACAAGATTAATCTAGTTTTGAACTAAATCATAAAGGAATAATTGAGTGAAATGCCCAGAGACAAACTCAGTAGAAAAGCAGAGCATCAGTAATGAATAAGACATTTCTTCTCATGTTATTTAAAGATGTTTTGAGGTATCAAAATGGATGCCCCATCCCTGGAAGTGCTCAAAGGCCAGGTTGGATGGAGCTTTAGGCAAACACTGCAAGTGATTTTACAACCAGGGCACTCTCTTTCCAGAATGCTGGTTTCTGGCCACAGTTCATCTACAATGCTTTCCAAGCCAGGACTGTGGCTCTGGCTACTGGGGAGAACTCCTGTAAATGCTCTCTTGCAGCTTTATTATTAAATGATGGCAATCAACTGAGTTAATTGAGATACTGAAACAAGGAACAAGGCTTCAAATTAGCAATAGCAGAAGTGAAGAATTAAGGAAAGAATATCAGCATCTAGTCAGTAACAACAGCTTAGGAGCATCATTTCCATTTTACACTAATGCCTCAGCCCTTTCTTCTGTCATTTTTAAGCAACACATGAAACGAGAGTACCATCAGATCCTGTACCTTTTAATCAAATCAGGCAAATACTGGAAGAAGAAAATGTATAAACCTCTACTTCTGGCAAAGTTCAAAACGATGGCAAAAGAAACATGGACAAATTGGATTTCAAGATAATGAAAGCAGTGATCAAGCCCAAGAAACAGATGAGCAGGAAGCCACTGTGAGGAGCAGAGGTTATGCTGCATTGGCAGGGCAACCACTCAAATGATACAAACTCAACACACACTAGGAATTCTTCATCCTCAGTGAATTCTACATAGAGACACAATTAAGCAAAGAGTTCCTGCCTCAGGTATGTTAAACAATTCTTTCCCAATAAGGATGAAGGAGCAGTGAATGAATTTACAAAAGAGTCAGGACAAGGAAATACACAACTGCCAGGGCTGCAGCTCTCCAGGGCACCCAGAAGCCTCTCTACACTTGTCATGAGCACTCAGGATTTCACGTGAGTACAACCTGTAACTCACCCACACCCCACCATGAGTGAGCACATAAAGCTGACTCAGACAAGGTGTTCTCAGCTCCTTGTAGGAGAACATGGATTAAAGACCTCAAAGGATTCCAGTCACTAGCAACTACCTTTGTTAACTCTGAATTACAGCCTACACATCCACTCATGTTCTCATTATTTCACATGGTAGCCCAAACAATCAAGACACATCCACACTACCAAAGAGTATAATAGAAAAATTAAATGCAGGATATTTTTTTAAACTCAGCATTATATCTCAGTGTTAAGAATTGCACACGAATTGACTGCAAAACCATTCTGACAGTAGTGAAGGTCTAAGATGAACTTCTCTATTTCTGACACAGCTCTCCTTCTCTGGGAAGCACAAGTTTCCATAAGTAGTCCAAACTACACTGTCCAAGCTCTGAAGTTCACAGCTCTGTGATCTGTACAGGCATCACAATCAGAACTTCAGGCAACTAGGAAAGGGTCTTGAAACGAAGATGGCCTTGACCAGACAGGGATAAATGCATAAACAGCATGCCATACAGTTTAGATTCCTCCTATCCACAGAGTTTTCCACTAATCTTTAAAATTTATCTTCGTGTTTCTTCCCTCAAAGAGTCTGGCCCTGAGCAGTGAACTTTTATTTGTATGCAAAACATCAGCTATGGGAAACCTTCAGGCCGTGACTGCTATGTCAACAACCCTGGTTCACCACTCCCACACATCTCAGCCTGAAATTCTCTGCCTGTGCATTCAGCCATTAGGGCCTGGCTGGTTGCCCACTGCAGCTGAAGAGAGGCAAAAAGAATAAGCAAGTGTAGCCAGATGCTGAAACCCTTATCATGTGGAATAGTTAAGCTGCCTGGCATTTTTAGAAGCACTTATCACTTCTATGAAGGACAAGGCTGGATGTGCCTAAAGGCGTTTTTATTTAGGGGGCATCTGGTATTTATAATCATTGCTGTGCACCTCTGTAAGAGGCTGGTGACAGTCATAACCTTTCCACAAGTCCCAGTATCACATCATTCACATGAAGGAGATCAAAACTGGAATACACTGGACATTCCACTGCATTTAAACTCATCTGATTCTTCCTCAGGAACTGAGACGCAATTTACTGGCAGTAGGAGATCAAAGAAGGATCTGTTGCCACCCTGATACCCTGGAAACATTTAAGGTTTCCAAAGAAAGGACACAATTTCAGAGATACTGGAAAGCACAGAAGTTTGACCTCCTCTCCACAGGATCAACTTCATTTGAACCTTTGATCACAACCAGGTTCTACTCCTGACACAGATGGAGCAGAATTTAAGACCTTAGTGTCCTGGAAGAGAAGACAACCACAGATTTTCAGAAGTGTTCATATCAGACACTCAGTGGCAGCTGTAGAGTTAGGGATAGGTGATAAAACCTCTCAGAATATTTTCTGACAAGGCCCTGGTGGACAGTGGCATTTTTGTCACTAGCCTTCTGCTCCCTGAATGGATCCTTGCTTTGGCACAAGGACCAGGTACATTTCAAGGCAGTTGTGAGATTCAGAAGAGTCACACAAACGGAATCAACTTAGAGCAAATCATTATTTTGCCAAAGCCAGCACTGAATTGCCAGAATATGAGAGTTAAAGCCTAGTATCTACTGCTTCTAACACACCTGGCTAGGTCAGAGGAGCAGACAGCACACAGCAAAATACATGAAAGAGCAATAAGGTTCTGAGGGAGAAAAGAAACCCAAACAAACCCATGATCAAGTAAAAGGGCAGGAAATGATACTTCTCTCAGGCTGACCCAAGACATAATGCAAAATGGAGTGATTAGGCCAGAACACACCTTATGGAGGTCACCACTGCATCAAAGGCCTGTATGTCAAATATATGCAGTAGAAGCTGCCACAGTGTCAACACGCACAAAGACACACAAAAACTCAGGAGGTGTTTTCTGTTCTTAATTCTGGGCACTGCTCTCACCACTCCAAAAGCAGATACAGAGTGAAATGCTCCAAAAATACATACAAAGATCCCCCTTACCTCTCCATAGATTCTGAAAGTACCAGTATCCTCCTCAAGTTCAATGGTTGTAACTCCTGGGACCTTTCTGGCCTGTTGTATGTTACTGCCATGCGTTCCTATAGCGAGTCCCATTAAATCTTCTCTGACTACAAACTCCTCATGAAATGCTGCAGCAAGCTGCTTTGTGCACTGAAGGGAAAACAAAGGCAGACTCATCCACGTGCACCCACTGCAATGCACTGCTCTGAGCTCAGTTTCAAGCAACAAGAGCCACGAGCTGTGGCTTTACCTCCAGGTGTTTTGTAGCTTCCTCGTTCCTGGACATGAGCATGAGTTTGGTGCGAATGCTGCGCAGGTGCATGTCACTGAGGATGTTCACTCTCTTCACTGTTGCTTCACTGGCAGACTACAGGAGAGAGGGAACCTAAGATGTGGCTTTGTAAGCTAACACACATTTAAAGGATAAATCAGGAACCTATTGAAACTAAGTCATAAACATGATCTCAGTTTCCAGAAGTTACATAAATATTTTTCTTCCTCAAAACAAAGCATGAGAAATTCAGCACCACCATCAACTATTTGTCCTCACTCACAGCATGTTTCACGTTAAAGACTTTGCTGCTGGATACACAGTAACCATTTTCCCCTCCATGGCGCTAAACCAAATCTTTCTACCATATACATACTTGACACTGTGTGTGTGAATAAGAGAGCTAAGGAAATAATCAAGGACAACACAATCCTGCAGAGTGAGGTTCAAGTGGATAATATTAAGTAAATGGAGTTATGAATAAAAACTAAAGCTGGGACAACCTATGTTGTAAGAAAATCACCACAGAGGCATCTAAGTGAACAATCCCTTAAAGGCTGCACTGAGCTGGTGCAGTTCTCCACGTGGAAACCCAGCTGTGGGTCAAACTGCACAGTGTAATACAGTATGAGGGGAAAGCTATTGCCCCAGAGTGGAGTGAGATGATTTACCTCTGAGCCACCTGCTAAAATCAGTGAAACAGAACTCAGCTGAGAATGACAAGAGTCATACAAACAATGAGACTCAAAGGTGCTCCTAAATTTAGGTTGTACACATTGGAGGCCTTACCTCCGATGATTACACACATCTACTTATATCAAATCTCTCACAATTTACAGAGCTTGACAAATTAAACCATTTTCCATACACACACACAGCTGGCTATGTATTTCCTATAATTAATATACTGGGAATTTATGTAACATTTACACAGAGGCAATTACTTACCAGTATTATTAGTTGAGCAGTTTCAGCATGATAAAAAATTCGACATGCTCCCACAGCTTTCTTGAAATCTTTATGTGCATTTTCATTAGCACACCTAAGGAGACAAAATGATTGTTATTTCAACAAGCTGCAACAAAACTGAACATGTTCAGACCCAAGAACATTCAGTAGTTTATGGCAAGGACTGTTCAGAAATAAGAAAGTTCCCATTCTCCTCAACATGGTTCCAGTTTCCCTGTGGATTCTATGGCACCATGGTTATCTGGAAAGCCTCAGTAACAGGCCCACTGTGAAATGAATCATCTGTACTAAGTTCCCACCTGAAAACCTCTCTTCTGTCCCCACCCCAAAAGCTCAGCAGGAGTCAGCAGTTTCTAAAAGAGCCCCTGCAGCCCTAACCACCCCTAAAGTTCTTCATGAACCTGTAAATCAGCCTCCAGAACAGAAGCCAAGTGGGTTTTTCTCCCCCTTCCATAAAGTAAAAGCCTTCTTGAAGTGAGCAGAGCCACTCACGCATCTCTCAGGTCCTCAGGAACATCCACTGTGCACTTGAAGAAGGTGTTCTTTTTGACAGTTTTGTTCTGATTCACAGGCCGGAGTCGCTCGTAAGTGACGATTTCATTGTAAGTGGCATCACAGGCCGCGTACTCAATGACGTAAAACTGGGAAAGGGATTTTTGAAAAATAATAACTTCAGTAGGGAACAACAAAGATAGAGCAACATTACCAGCATCAGCAAGAAAGCATAAAATATCAATATATAAACAAAACCCTAAAACTAAGTTGATACAATGATACATTTCTATACAAATGAGCCTGGACATATTTCA
Source organism: Argya squamiceps (assembly GCA_037834095.1). Taxonomy (NCBI): domain Eukaryota; kingdom Metazoa; phylum Chordata; class Aves; order Passeriformes; family Leiothrichidae; genus Argya; species Argya squamiceps. The sequence goes on along the minus strand of JBBMKD010000013.1, from coordinate 7,322,435 downwards.
GCACCCCTGTGCTCCCTCACTGAAGTCAGGGCACCATTATCAGCTTAGTCTCAGATCCCACAACAGCATCTTGAATTGATTTTTCTCATGCCCATCTCTCTTTCAAATATTTTCTTTAGTTCAGGTCGAGTTCCAAAAGCCAGTAGGTTTACTGGAGCCCTAATTCTAAAAAACACCCAACACAGAATAATTCTTCACAGAAATATCTACCCTGCAAGACTAAAACAAACAAGGCAAATCCACCGATTCAAAGGGCAAACTTCCAGGGAATCACATAAGATCAAAATCAATAGAAAAACTCAATCTTTTTCACACACGCTGCCAAATTTAGGAAGGCAAGAGAACTAAGAAGATTTAAGTCACCAATAATCCACTCCTACGCCTCCACCCAACACATGTAAGTTTAAAGAAGCTGGTGTGCACAGTATCCCTGCAGCCTGGCTCTGTGCTAGGGATGCAGCCTTCTCCTCTCCTCCACCTTGGAGCAATTTAGGGGTGCAGCAGTACATTCACCTCTTCCCTCCTCAAAACTGGGATCTGTTTGTCCAACACAATTTGCTTAAGTATCCAGAAAAAGTAAATCACTCTGCTAATGACACTTTTTGCTAATTTCATGTTTTAAGAATCATCCAAATTATGCAAAGCTGCTTTGAAATGTATCAATGTATCATTATTACCCCAAGTAATAATAAGGAACAATCAACACTAAACTACAACTAAATTTAAGACATCCACCACTACACGATCTAAAAACTTCCTTAGTTAAAGATAATTCTGGATACCAGAACAATCACAAAGTGACAAATCCTTGGACACAAGGGTAGTTTGTGAATTTAATATTAACTTTACAGAAAAAAAAATCTAAATACTAAACTGTGTTAAAGACTGTACAAAGAAGCCAACATGAACTGTGTGGTTCTTTGCAGGGACAATTCCCTAAAATAACTGATTTGACAATCCTACACTGTACATTGAAGGTGAATTTTTTTTCCTGTAAAAACTAGGAAATTAAAAACTGGTAAAAAAATTTCTTCTATGACTTTTTCTGAAAATAAGCAGCACAGCAAGCTAAATGATACCAGAATTTCAAATTTCTGTGACATTTAAGAAAAGCCTGTTAGCTATAAATGACAACCTATCATTTAAATCAGTTTGTCTCCTTTTATCTTGATTTCTTAATGAGCTGTTCATTCACAAGTGTCAACACACAGGATCTTCCTGTGGTAGGTATTTACTACCACCTTGCCCTTACAGAGCTCAACAAAAGTTGATGTTTGTTGACAGTTTTTAAACAATATTAGAAATTGGGTAATTATTTTTTCTCAATACTGTTTCTTTTGGTTTCAGGAATCTAATACAACAGAAGCATCAAAACAGGACTCTTCTCACTATGAAGTTCAATTCTCTTGCTGTCATTTCACAAAATAAAGTTTTAATGAGACTGGGTCAGACACTGTCACAGCTCTGTACAGTCAAGTGTCTGAATCCGTAGGTTACTTGGCAGATGCAAACAACCATTTCTTTATGGTAAAATAAAAACTTGACATATGTAAAAGCAAAACAAGCAGTGTCCTTCCCCCACACTCAGTAAAAACAAACACACAAAAACCAACCCACAGCCACCCACAGGCTTAACTTATGAACTACAAAGAGGTTTCAAGTCCAGGTGCTTTACTTCATTTTTAGCGCCAAATTCAATCCACAAAACAGGTTTGTCAGAAATCCTGTCCTTGTGCATGCCTTCAGCCCTTCAAGCAATTAAAACTGCAGATAATGGAAGTCACTCGCTCAGCTCTCAGCATGACCCTCTGCTGGGCAATGCAGCAAAGGTCATTCCAAAGTGGTCACAACTTTTAATTCTCTTCTGTCATGCTTTTGTATTTGTAGTACTTTATTCATGACAATGAACTTCTAGTTACTATATTTAACATGAAATCAGTAAGTTTTAAAATAATTTACCTCTCCTTTCATCATTCGAACTTTTGCCAGCCACCAGCCACAAGGTTCTTGCTCATTTGCCCTAGAATAAACCTGGAAATGAAAGCAGTAAGAAACACTGGGAGCACAAACAAACATAATTCATCTGCCTGCATGTATAATGGAGCATTAAAATGGAGTATTCTGCTCCCATCCTTCTTGCACTACAAGGACTGTGAACTGACTTCCTTTGCATAAATTACTGACAATTCAATGGAAATTTGTAAAGGAAGAGAAAACTTTGGATAAACACTTCTTTGAGGGCAATTCCTCAGTAAATTCACACACTGTCTTCAAACTGGAAGTTTGAACACAGAACTAACTCCACAATTCAGATTTCTGTTTTGTCCTTGGCTTACTTGATAAACCAAGGACTACTGAAATGAACCAAGTCATTACATGATTACATACTTCATATTAAAAAACACAACCAAGTTAATGCCTGATCAGATATACAACAGAGGACTTCTGAAAACCAGTTTTCTCATCCTTAGTTTCATTTGCTCCTCATACACTTCCAATAGGCCAAAGTCATTTACACACAGACTCAATGAGTTTTACAATAGCAAGGAAGTAGAAAACAACCCTTTACATAAAACCTCTAACAAAGGTAATGTATTTCAAATATAGGAATAGAAAATCCCAGCATCTATGCTGCATTTTTTCTTAGATTAGTTGCCCAAAAGTACCATGGTATCCTCATGAAAGGAAACTCATTACTTTGATTTTAAGAACAATTAGAGCAAAACCCCCAAAAGTTAAACTGAATCACTCATGATACTACAATGAGCAGGGAACAGAACATGTATATTTTGATTTCTAGATTTAATACATCACTCCTGTTAACACACTCTCTCTCTCTAGAACACCATAATTCACACAATTTCCTTCCAGAGTGTACCAGACATTTCATCTGGGTTAAAACTCTTCTTATCAGAGGAGCTTTATTACAACTTCATATCAAAGATTTCCAGCACTTTACATTCCAGGTCAAAAAAGAAAACTGCCTACATTCTGTGTCAGAATTAAAACCTTCTCAGCTATTTTAAGTTTTAGATTCTGAAAAAATTTCCACTGGCAGTTTTGTGGGAGAACTGAAATGTCACAGCTCCACTGAAATTCTAATAAACCCACGTGTAGAGACATGGTCCATTTCAAACCTTCACCTTGGCAATGCCCTTACAGCCCCCACCAGTGCCTGGAAGGGACAATCAGCTCCAGACCAGGACAGTCCTGAGCGTTCACTCACCTCCACCTCATCTCCTTCACCAATTTCTTTCTTGATATCAGGGGGTGGTGGTAATCTGACTTCATTGAAGGGCACCTGACGCTCTGGTTGCCAGCTGGAAGTTGAAGCAGCATTACACATTAATTCTCAAATGTCCCTTCTGTTTTCTTCGTTTTCATTTTGGAATTCTGAGTTTCATTCAAATTCATTCTTTCCATATAATGAGGGCTGTTTCCTCATTGCTAGAAAGCAAACCTTGTAAGCAGAGGAATAACACAATCATGGCAAGACAAAAGTAGTATCTGGGAAGATATTTAACAACAAAATTTTTAAATTAACTGAAAAAATTAACTAATGACTTTCATAAAATCCCAGTGGATGATATATAATGTAGTTAACACTCCTACTGCTCAAGTCATAGAGCCCTTATACAGATTTAAGCTCAGCTTTGCAGTCCACTATGGGGTTCATCTATTTCTCCACCTTATATTTAACATTTCAACTGCTTACCATCAAAACTATGTATTTAAGGAAAATCTGACTCAAATCTTTAACAAAACTTTCCATCTGCAAACTTGCTGATGTTCCCCAGTAACAGATTCAGATCAAAACATATCTTTATATCTGCTTATCAATACCAATTATTTCTAGGCATACAAAATGAAGGTTTACTTTCTAGTATAGCAAGGTTATTTTTTTATTATAGTTGCCTGTACAAAAGTATTTTATTTGTAGAAGTGTATGTTTCTAGTGCATTTTATAAAGACTACTGGAGCAATTAAATCCACTGTGTTCTCCTGAAATTCCTTCTACCCTGTGAATGTCACAGAATGCCATCAGCTGTTCCTCACTCTTAGTCAGAAATCCGACAAAAGACCCTACAAAGGTCGAAATAAAATCAGGGGAAAGATCTTTTAAAAAAACCATATTAATTTAGAATGTCTGAGGGACTTTTAATGGTTAACTGTCAAAGCATTGCAACGTCCATCCTTTCTGCCCCTCTGAGTTATATCAGACACCAACAGAACCAGAACCAACCAACTTGGAACACTCAGGATTACTGCAGTCATTTGCTTTGCTGACTTTTAATAACCTGCAGACAGAGGTTATTAACTTAGCAGGACAAGTCTGAGCATAAGGAGCAAAGGGCACCTGCAACTTCCTCGATGGGAAGATGGACACATTTACATGTTTGCTCTGAAAGGACAGCTTACACTCAAGTCCCTCACTTAACAAAGCTGTTACACAACACATAGTTTTCATCTAGACACTATAATAAACCTTTTCTTTTAATTATAGTTAAAAACCAACAAAAATGCAAGAAGATTATTACTGAGGTGCTGGAACACATCCAGAAAAGGACCAGGGAGCTGGTGAAGAGTCTGGGGCACAGATCTGATGAGGAGCAGCTGAGGGAGATGGGGGGTTCAGCCTGGAGACAAGGAGGCTCAGAGGGACCTGAGAAGAAATGGTGTGAGGCTGTGCCAGGGAGGTTTAGACTGACAGCAGGAAAAACTTCTTCACTAAAAGGGTGGTCAGACACTGGAACGGGCTGCCCAGGGAGGTGGTGGAATCTCCATTCCCAGAGGTGTTCCAAGGGCACATGGATGTGGCACTTCCATAGTGGTGAACACGGTGGTGCAGGGCCAACAGCTGGACCTGATCTCAGAGGATCAAGTGTCAGCCTTTCCAGCTTCTAGGGCTCTATGACATGGATACCTTTGGTTTAGGTTGGAAGATATTTCAGCCACAAAATGTTAATTAAATCACATTCTATTTCTGAGAAATGGTGAAGGGGGCTGGCAATTAAATTATCCTTGTTGCAAATATAACAGTTACTAATCTCATGGTTAGGGTTTTTCCTTCCCCTCCCTGCCAGTGGAGGAAGTGCACAGTGGAAAAGTGCACAGAAGGCTCAGCTCTCAGAATAGGAGTCCAAGTTTTGGTGGCAAAACTTTTTAAGTCCAGAATTAGAGCATCTCACTGGTGAAAGGCAAACCAAGATATTTTAAGAAATCACTTGTGATGGGATACAAACCACCTACTAAGACAATCTGACAGAACTAATGCCCAAGCTACAGGGCACAAATCACAAAAAAGGGAGGTTCTTGCTTCTTACAACACAGAAGCTTCTCCTTCAATACAGCTGCTTCAAACTCCAATGAGCCTCTATGAAACTCCACCTCAAGATCCAATTTTCCATCTAACAGTAATAAAAGTTTCCAGTTTCTGAAGCTTCTGCATTCATTTCTTGCCTCCTTACTCTCAGAAAATGTCTCTTGAAAGAATTAAGGCTACCTGCCCAGAGCCTCAGTGTTGCTATGGCCACAAAATCATCATTAGCACTCTGTGCTGGTACGCTTAACTTTGGGAACCTTACAAAAGCTGCAGATAAAGATTGGCTAACAATAGCAGAAAATGCAAAGTGACAGTTTAGACTGCCCATTGTGAGGTAGATGTGTGTATTTGTTGGTGATAATCACTATCACAACACTGATGCTCTCAGCACAGGACACTCTTGCCAATTTCAGTTCCACCAAAGCCCTTATGAATTTAACTCCGTAAAAAGCACAGAATTGATCAGATTTACGTCACAGAATAACGTGACTGTGTACACATTTCCTGATCAGATCTATTTTTAGTCAACAGAACACTCTACATATGCTGCAGCCCATCCTTTCTGAAACATGGCTGCTGCTGCCAGACTTTCTGTGGAACACATGGATGATGTGGATACCAAACACCAGAAATGCGTTTGCCAACAATTCAACTCCTGCTGTGAACCCCTGGCACTTCCTTTAGCTGACTTGGTTCCTGACATCAAAGTATATATTTTAAATGTAAAGACAAGTAATTACTTTCCTTCAGAAAGTAATATGGATGTTGAAGATGAAGTATGTTCTTAGACCATGGATAGAATGAAGGGGGTTTTTTTGTTTTGTTTTTTTGGGTTGTGGGGTGAGGGTATGAAAACCTGGGAGACAGTAATAGGTTCCACAACAAACCTCAGTGTTAGTATAAATTATGGTTGCCACTTCATCTTTTGTCTTCATGAAAGTAGGACTAGAAAGCAGAGGTTAGAAAGAAACAAACACTGGGTTTTGCAGGGTAAACCCCAGGATTACTTATGCCCCCCCCAAGGATTTCTTTTCACACACGTGTATATATGTACACACACATACACCCCTGGGATTATGTCAGCAGGATTATAAATGCTGTTTATAAAGACACACTTTCACACTCCCTAGCATTACCTTTATTACCCAGCAATCTTTCCTCAAGAAAGGCTCAAAGACTAATCTACAGGTTAGAGCTGGCAAAGCTTATAACAGTTTTCACATCAAAAGGTGACACATTTTATAGGATCTCCACCTAGTAACTGGAAGGGAAACAGGAAAGAGGATGCAGCTCACAGAGTACTTTGAATTAGCACTGGAATCTCCCAGGTAATCCACAGTGTTATCAGTCAGAATGCTGAACAACAGGTCCTCATTTGTACTTTACCAGCCCATGGATTATCCTTGGCTTGCCACTACAAGCTCCCAGCAGCACTGCTGTGTTTATATATTAAATGAAATGGGCCTCATGGATAATTCTTTTTCAAGAACTGCTAACAGATTTGCACTCTTCTCCACTCAAAAACAGTAGGTCTTTTGATTGGATATATATGTATATTTTTTATCTTCTTAATAGCTAAAAAAATCACCATCAGGATATTTTTACTTTTGTCTGGTTTAGAATACTGATCAGCATTCCAGATACTTTGGTATTTTCCATCTTTTCCTGCTTTCATGTAAGATATCAAGCCTGTGCCACTGATTCCTATGTTAATTAAATGTGGCTGGCACATCTAGGGGCATCACTGAAGATACCAAAGAATGTACAGGACTGTAACTGATGAACTGAATTCTGATACAGATTCAAGAAGGCAGTTCATGGAAGCTGAACAGAATAGTGAGTCTGTACTTCTAGAACTGTATCTAATGAAATCTGCTTCTTCTTAAAGGCAAAACAACTGAACAAAAAAACCCAGCAAAAGCACGAAACTGAAATAACCTAATATTCAAATAATTATTTTTAAAAGAAAATACTTACTTGTTTTCAAACACAACTGTGAGGGAGTCCTCATGAACATCTTTGATAAATCCCTAAAACAGAAACAGAATTTTTGTTACAAGAATGCATGTGAAATCAAAAAGGCAGCAATTCCAATAGAGCCTGAACCTGAGCCAAGACCACACTAACACTGAGGCTCCAATCTCAGAAAGCTCCAAGACACACTCCCACTGCCTGCACGAGGCTGCTGATATTCTTAGCTGGCTATTCCGAGTCCTGCAGAGCACAGGGACTGCTCCAACCTGACCAGCTCATTTACAACTGAACTCACTGTCTCCAGCTCCTTACTGTACCCACAGCTGTGCACAGGTGTTTCACAGGAGCAAAATGGGAGAGATCAGGCAAGGGCACTTATTCCAAGAGCTGTGCACAGCATTATTTGCCCCACTGGTGTTCCTCCCAGCACAAACTGAATCCTAAACAACTGTCCCCCCTGAACAGTCCGGCAGCCAGTCAGAATCACATTTGGCAGCAGAGGCTGCCACACAGCCAGTTATGGTATCATCTTTCAGGTACTAAATTGGGGACTGGATGAGGCCAAATGCCTGTAGGACCTCCCAGGAAAACAAAGCGAATACAGTATTTCATGGAGTTTTTTGTGCTTACATTTAGGGGGCATTCATTACACCAAAAACTTAAAAGACAAAATCAACCTCCCAGAGTTCTACCCAAGTATCCATGCAGAAATTAAGCTGCTACATTTCTTGATTAAGAAGGGTAGCCATGCTGGAAAAAAAAAATTAAAAAAAGGATAAAAAGAACACTACTCCTGCCTTTGCTCCAGCATGGTGTTTGCCCAAGCAGAGGTAGCCAAGGAAGACCCTGCAGTTTTAAAGGAGTAAGAATGCTGCAGAGCTATGTTAAGAGAAACAAGTTCCAGGAAATCTGCTGAATGGATTCTATCCATTTAAGAAACTGCCAGCTGAGGAGGACGAAGAACATATCAGCTGTGCAAGGAGCAGCAGCCCACTGAGGTATAATGTGTCAGCTCAGGGAAAGATAAATTTTGACACAGTCGATCCCTCCATGCAATGATGGACAGTAAAGGAGCCCACACTGACAGCTGGCTGCAAACAGCCATAAAAACAAATCTCCTTTTATCTGAGCTCATACTTGGCCAATGCTCTGAAAGCATTTGCTCAAAACATGCTTTTCTGCTCCTTGAGCTTCCCTCAAACCCATCTGTCAGCAACACAAAAGACTGGTTCCAGCAGAAAGCACACTGGTAACCCTCAACAAAGCAGGTCACCAGAAGTCATCTTGTTGAACCACCTAGTGTGCTCCTAAGAAAATAAACCCTCTCAAAGGCCATCCTGCCCCTGCAAGGGAAGGCAGGCAAATCTCCTTCTTTGAAAGGTAAGTAAGTAAGACAGTTGCGAGTGAAATGCACTCACAATCAGGGACTTTCAGTTTCAAGGGAACTGGATGGGAGTATAAAGTTATTAAAGATGCAAAGAGCACATAAAATTTTACTGCCTGAAGCATGGGTAAGCCAGCAACAGAGATAAAGCAGAACTTCCACCGAATTTATGCTACCAACAGCTCCCTTCAAAGCTACCCCAGCACAGGGACAAATTAACATGGCATACAGTGCAGCAAATAGGAGTTTCTCTACTACAATTCACCCAAACTCTACACAGGGACAAAACACTGAAGTCACAGCAGTGAGAACCAACTTCATGCAGTCCAGCATTCTGCTACATGACAACTTATCAACAGACAGCAGTATTTACAGGGAGAGATTAACTCCCTACTAGAGACAGCCATTTATCTGCATTCCAAGAGTGTGTGATTCAATACTAGTCTCTGCCTCATTCTGCTACTTTATTTCACAGCAGAACCTGGTCTCCTATTCCTGTTGTGTTCTCACAGCACTCAATGTGTTTCTAAGGTCAGCCTAGAGTAGCTACAAATTTATTCTGCAGAAGTGAATTCAGTTCTTTCCCTTGCTGAAAAGCACAACTTCAGAATCAAGAGATTCCAATTCAGGTACCATAAAACATCTGATTAACATTCAGAACTTAGTGCTCCGTAGAGTTAACAAAGTCACGAATCCACTGACTACAGATTTCCTTAAAAAGACAAAAGAAGTGCACAAAAGGAACCCAACTGCACTGACTTTTGAGGATTTAAGACAATTAGCCCATTACCAGCTGAAGTGTGGGTTTCTGTGTGAGGTACAGACAGGTTTAATAGTCACAACCAATGCTCAAGCTAAGGTCCCACTGAGGAATGCCAAAGCTGGAGTGGCACAGTAATGCAGAGACACAGCTCTCAGCAGCCCAACAGCTGACACTGCACAAACATCAGCTGCATAAAGAGAAACATGGGACAATTTTTAATACAATCTAAAGTACAAATTCCAACCAAGAGTCTGTACATTTTACAACACACACCATATGGGCTTCAGGAACTCCTTCATGGCAGGAAGGCTTTCAGTTCAAAGTGTGCACACTGCTCTTCCCTCCCACAGGGGAATGCAGTGCAGACTCACTGCTGGCAGACACGTAGGCAGCAACTGTCTTCGAATCACCTGCACGGCTTCCTCACTGGGATTCCCAAATCCTGCACTCCCATGTCTCATCAGGCACAACATCTACCAAGTGTGCACTTCAGGTCACAAATGCACATATGTAAAGTCCCAAATACAATTACCTAACTATTAAATAATTTTATCATTGTGAGGCCTGAGAAAAGTCTGATTAGAGTCTAACTGTATGCAATGACTTCTGACTGTTATCAGTTTCTCTACAGCTGTGGGATGAGATCACATAACAACTGAAGCACAGCAGTCTATGAGGTATTATGGACTGAATGGTCCATTTGTAATACAACTAGAAATAATGAGAATTCAATATGGCTTTTAAATAGTTTTTAAAGAAATTATTTCACTACTGTCAAGAAGGATGTCAGAAGTATCATCAGAACATTTTCTGAAAGCAAAACTTCCTGAGTATGATTTTCCTACCTTCAACCCCACCTATACACACTACCAGCTGTCATTTACAACTTCCAGATAAAACCAGAAAGAGATTTCATGCGTGTCAGGATGGGACTTTGTGTAGTCTTTAAAGAAGTCTTCATAGAGCCTATGATAATTAAATTTTTAAAAAAAGGTTTTACAAAGAAACCCCTGTGACATTATGGTATTTTGGTATTTCACAATACAAAACAGACTTTATAGTCAATCCTATAAATTCACAAGGATTTCTCCAGAATTATGTGACGAACATAAAATAGAAAACTAAAAAATTTGGTTTTCAATCAAGGAGTTTTGAAGGAGTTCTTTATTTGTAAGGTAACCTATATAAATAGATTTGCACTAGTCATACCTGATACTGTATCAAAAACATTCCCCACTAAATTAAGTAATGATCCATCACATTACCTTTTGAATTGTCCTAATGAACAATGTACTCCATTACTGAAATTTAATTTAGCAGTTGTTGCCTAAGTCAGACAATGGCAGTTTCTAAGTCTGAAGAGTTCTGTGTTCCTAACATGCCACTCCATGTGCCTCAGGTGACGAGGCAGAGCTAACAGGAGACCACAAATACACCATCAATAAATACAGTGGCATCAAAAGGAGTGAGGAATTGCAGTATCAGCTGGTGAGCTCACACATGACCTTTGTGTGTGTTTTATAGCACACACAGATCTGCAGAGGGCAAGAGGGGAAGAAAAACTGCCATGACTTCATCAGGCTGTGCAGCTATTGGTGTCAGTCACTGTGTGCTGGGAGCTGCACCCCTGGCAGCCCATGTATGCCCTGCCTGTACTGTACTATGGGCTATTCATGTCCTGCTGGGCTCAGACCTGTCTCTGCCACTCACTGGGCAGCAGCTGGGCTCCCAACACCAGCAGGGATGGGATGGGACACCCAGGGAATCTCACCTGGGGCTCGACAGGGTGAACAATGGGGCAGGAAACTCCCAAGCAATCATTGCACCAAAATCACTGCAGCTGAGACTCCTCATTTGGTACCAGACACCCACACACACTCCTTCCCTTTCGCCTGGGTTTTGCTCGTGGATTTAGGATTAGGATCTGCTGATAACATAAACGGATCAAGACTTACTGAAGTGCCCTCACACTGAACTGTATGTCTGTGTGTGTATATGCACACACACAACTTTTTTTTTTTTTTTTAATCCAATTCTGGGCAAAGTCACAAAATCTGTGAAACAGGTAGATGCAATCCAAGTTCCCTCCATACCCTACTTTCTGTAAGTTCATCTGACCCTCAAGTAGGGTGATCCAATCTAAAAATGAGGTGCTGTTAGTTTAGCTGCAAACTTTCTTTCCAGGGACAGCCAGTGTGTTGGCCTTTGAGTCACACACACCTGCACACTAAATCTGTATTAATATCACCTTACCCACTGCTGAGCCAATTTCAAACAGCAAACACTTGGGCATCTGGTACCACGGACTGTTTCTGAACCAGTGACAGAAAGGTCAAGCAGCCTATATCCAATTACCAAGCCTTTCACTCCTTTTCAGATGCAAGAACCCTTGGTATTTCTAACACTGAAACACAGCTGTTTCATGTAACAAACACGTGAAATAATTATTGCTAAAGGATGTGTCCCATGCTGAGCCCCCAAAGGAAAAAAAAAAGAAAATAAAACAAACAAAGGAAACTTGTAAATAATCAAACCACTTGACAAGACTGAACTTGGTATTATTTTCATTCTAAGTGATTAGCTGCACCTGTTTATACAAGGAACTGATAAAAGCAAGCAGCTGTGGCTTACTGCAAAACACAAATGCTACAAGAACTATCAGGAAAGAAAAATATCCTGAACTGTCACCTCAGTTTTAGCAAGCACAGTCTCATTTATGACGTTACTGCTTATTTCCATCCACAATCACAAGGGCAAGTAAATTCAAGGGTTGTTCTGGCAGTTGTGCAAGAGCCTCAGCACTGAATTTGGGCTTACTCACAGGATCTCAACGACTCATTTCTCACACTGGGTTCTTCACATGCATCCTCCAAAAAGGAAAAACTTCTGGAAGACACCCTGGACTGATCATGTACCTCAGCAATCAACAACCACTCCCTCTGGCATCTCCCTCCTATCAGCCTAAAAGGCTCAGGAAAACAGCTCACCAACAGCAGCAATAACTACAGCTACTTCCTGCAAGACTCTACACAACTGATCAGGAACAACTTTAAAACATCTAAAATTTCCCACCCATATAGATGTAGGGTTAGATGTCATAAGAAAATGCTGACAATTATAACACAGTGAAGATCTTGAAAGGAAAAAACAAAGGTCATCCCAGTTACAGTTTCCTGGTGTAGTAATTGGGTATGAACAGTGTGTAAGCCACACTCCTAATGACAATTTCCTATTTTAATAACCATCAAGCTAAAAACCACTCAGAGCAACTCAAGTTGTTTGCAAAGCCACTAATTAAAAATTGCAAGAAAAATTTAAAAAATAATTGTACTTTCATTGATGCATAAACCTTCACTCCCACAGAGTTGCTCATCAAGCTTTGGCTCTACATGTGGAGAAATGGTGTGTGCTTGTCATTCATCATTTTTTCCCTTTAGTAATATTTTGGCTTGTGTCTGCCTTGAGGCCAATGCCAACTCTATTACCAGCATTTTGCTTAGTCCTGTTACCCAGAACTGCACCTCTTGAAAGAGGAACAGGCCAACAAGGAAGCACTTCAGAACCTGTAAATCAAGGGTTGAGTTCCATTTTAATTTATGGGTTTTTTTCCCCTTGCATAATCTAAGCAGCTCCTACTGTAGAACTTAAAGAACACAAGGGCCTGCAGCACACCAGAGCCCATTTTCCAGCACACCCAAGTCCCTACAAGGGAGAACACAATGGATCTTCCAGAGATGTTCAAATGTCACTGAAAGACTCGGTCAGAGGAACTGATCTGATGTGCAATTTCTGTACCTTGGTGTTACTGTAAGGCCCAACCTATCTCAGGGAAGCTGAGGTGGGGAATCCTGACCAATGTGCATCACCAACAAGTGAGCACACAAAGGCTGATGGAGACACTGAGTAAAACTGAAGTTTCTGTCTTGTTCTTCCAAGACCCTCCACAAGTGGCAGGCCCAGGCAATGGCACAAATGGGAATATGGGAATTTCTCTATGGATGTCAGGAAACGTTTTTTTTTTTACTGTGAGAGTGACTGAGCAGAAGCACAGGCTGTTTGGGAGGCTGTAGAGTTTCCATCCTCACAGATACTCAAAAGCCATCTGGGCATGGGCAAGTGGCTCTGGGTGGCCCCAGGTGAGCAGAGGTGTGGACCAGGTGAACTCCCACAGCCTCTGCCAGCCTCAGCCACCTGGGATTCTGTCAATTACTTCATCATCCTAATGCCACAGTGAACCACCATCCTGAAAACACTGCAGGCAGGCCAAGACAAGGTTGGGAGTATTCAGCTTTCACTCTCTTCAACACATTCAGAAACCAAAGAAATCCAGGTATTTTTGACCATTCCACACATAAAAGTCTATTCCAATGACCCAAAGACAAAAACCTTCCTGCCATCCAGTCCTCACCTACACAGCATCAACTCTTCTACTCCCAGGAAGCCCCCACAGCACCTTTAATATATGCAAACCCAAACCCAGCAGTCTTCAGCAGCCCTGTCTGCTCTCCCCTGCTGCACAGCACAAACCTCCCCATTTTTCAGAACCCACAACCATTTCAAACCCCATCAGAGCCATCTGTTCTCCAAAGTCAATGGGTGCTCAAAATCATGATACATGCAAAGTCTTCCAAGCTGCAGGAAGTGGTCAAACACTGGCTCTGCTGTGTAATGGTTGAAAACCTGGCACAAAATACACTGTAAATGCTGTCCTGCTCTCCAGATTATATTACTTCTTTAAAGCAAACAGAAAAAAAAAAAGAAACCACAAAGAAGTTTGGTGATTTAGATATAAAAGTTTAAAATTAGATCATAATATGCTTTCTCTTATAGTTTTTTTAAAATTACCTTGGGATTTACCATAACTGCCCACTGATAGATGAAAACTCCAAATGCTTTTCATGATGCATGGATTTCAATAAAGAATATTCATTTTCCATACTAATTTATTGCAACCATAGTGTATACTATCATGCATGTTCTCCCTGCTCATAGGAAGAATTCCCTGTTAAAACTGAAGAGCATTTATTAGAGGAACTAAAGAAACTTTATTATAAAGACTACCATTTACTATGGTCATACCTCTAGAAGTACTAAAAACCCCCTATAATGCTCCAACAGATTTAACCACTTCATTTGTTCTACTGCAGTTAAGTTGCAGATCATAGAAATAACTCATTAAAAGAAAATCTCTAATGTTATTGTTTGCATAATTATTTGGTTTTTATCTCTGTTGGCATAGCAGGATCTTTCTGATCTCATTTACCTGGGGTTATGCTGTGCTAATTAATCCAAATTCAGACTGTTCTAAAGGCAAACCTCAAATCTCATGTCATCTTACAAATTCTGCTTTTTCTCTTCAGAAAACCTTTGCCCCTTTCCATAACAGCTTAGAAAAGATGAGCCTCTTGTCACTGTCTTGCAGTGATCAATGCTACTGGTGCCCAAAACAGGACATTTCCTAAAAGAGATGGACACACCTCTTTGCTTTGGGTCACTTGAAACAGCAAGTGAGCCAGGAGTGTTACCTAGTCCCAAAATAAATGCAAAACTTCTGCTTTCCTCAAGAGTAGGACTCACAAAATGGAGCCATTAACACACACACACTTCACTGCATTTAGCTCACAAGAATAACCTTTGCAAATTGTGTTTGTTTGAATGACTTGGTTTGAGTCTATTTTATGGGGATTGTGTGTGTTTTTCCCCTCCACATTAACAGTGGATTACTCTGGGTTGGGGCTTTGATCACTGTGCATCCAATCATCCTGACCTGCCTTCATCCACCATGAAGGTGCCATCACTGGACTCAATCCTCACCTCACTGATCTCAAAGCCATTATGCCATTTTTAATTAAAACTTCTGCTTTTCCAAGTCACTGTTCAAAGGGCTAAAACACATGATGGTGCTAATCCAAGGCTGGTAATTCTTACTGATTTAGGAGGTGTCATCCTTGCAGGTTTTAAATCAGGCTCATTGTAGCAAATTCTGTGTACACAGATCCCTTCAGTCCAAAAATTCAGCACAGCTCATACTCCCACGAGTCTGACATTCCTTTTAAGAAGAAGAGCAACTGATCCATCATTTGGAAAGTTGTCCAAGATCACAAGGTATAAAACGGAAAGCTAAGGAAAGTGCTTCTAAATTCTGGGCTTCTTAATGCTCAAGGGGGGGAAAAATCAATTCTATTTAGGAGCATCCTGTTCTAGAAGCAAATGATTCTGATGTGGGTTCCTGCGTGATACTTCAGGTTCAACAAAAAAAAATATCCACTGAATAAAATTTATTACCTTCTCATTTTGGTAAAAAATTCAGAGGGTTCCCTACTAGGGATGCAGTTTATCCCACTGCATTCTTTCCTCATAAGGGTATCTCCCATTTGTCTTGGCCAGCTGAAAGAACTAACTCCTGAAGTCAGCTGGTTACAATCCCTTACACCCAACTGCCTCCACATACTGTACAGTCACCACATGATTCCCAAGCCAAATCCACAGCTGCACACAGGAAATTCTGCAGGGGGGAGGGGGAATCAAACGGGACAGCCCCACACCAAGTGCAGAACTGCCCGTGCAATGCCACGCTATGCATGTGGTTAGGCACAATAGCTAAAGAAAGTCCCGAGATTAAATCCTCCCAGAACACAGCCACGCTGCGTGCTCACAATACTGGCTGCAATCAGCCCTTCTGGAGAGGAAGGCAGGAGCCTACTGCCATAAAAAGAGCTGAGATTCTTAAACATCTGAAGCCAGGCTTAGGGGAATATGACTGACAGGCAACAGCTGAGAGTATTCTGCATTGATCCTGTACCATCCTGACATTCCAGGGAGGGTGATGGTGAAGGAAGATTTCTGAAGGCATAAATAAACTCGAGATATTTCAAAAAATTGTTTAAAAGATTTTAAAGCCATTATAACCAACCCGGTTCACCCCATCCCACCCCAAAGCCCCTGTATCTCCCAACACCAATCCCCCCACACGCCCACCCACCCTTCCCGAAATGAACACTCAGGGAATCCCCGCGCCGCTCATCTGCTCCCCCCGGCCCCGCCAGCGCTCTGCCTTCCCCACACGAGAACCTCCCCTGCGCTCAGCCCTCAGCAGCCTCGTCACCGCCGCCCCCCCGCCGCCGCCGCCCCGCTCCGCTCCATCCCCGCCGCCCCCTGCCCCAGACCCCCCGCACCCCTGCACCTTCCCCGCACCCCGGCACCTTCCCCGCTCACCGTCCCCTCCCCCGCCGCCCTTCGGCCCCGGCCCCGCCGGGCGCGGAGCCGCCCGCGCCGCCCCCG